>CAMXCT020000221.1:0-270000 GCA_947184155.2 Cladocopium goreaui | reverse complement strand
TCTTGTCATTCTCTAAATTCATTCTGCTGTATTCTGCTATTGAGCTGATTATTAGCTAAGGGTTGGACATAAAAGTTCAGCGTCATCGCAGGTAAGGAGACCTCTTGATCCTTCAGCCGCTCGTCCACTACAACCTGGATCTGTCAAGCATTGGAATCTGATCAGATTCGGGTGTTGAAAGATGTTGAAAGGATCTGCTTCACTCGTGCACCTGACAGGCCAGCCGGGACGTAGGAGTGAGGCACGGCGCTAAGTCCAGCAAGTCCTGCACCGTCATGGCGATGAAATCACCGAAAACTCTTCGCTTTGTGAACCCAAACTGTGCCAAACCTTCAAGCTCTTCTTTTTTACATTTCGATTCACAGGAAATCCTCAGTTTTTCCCAAACTTCTTGAACAAAATCCAACGTGCTGATACTTCTGCAACCGCGATCAATATCCTCTTCTTTCTCAGTTGGCTCGCCGTACTTGTTGTAGTCGTCCTGCATTCCCCGGGGCCAAACTAATCAAACACACATTTTCTCTTCTGTTAGCAGTACTTTTCAGATTTTCATTCCACAGATTTGGAGTATTTCGATGATCTCCCACACCATGACACTTCGTGGTCCGGAGTCAAAATCACATGGCACGTCGAGCATGCCAAAGATGCTTCGCAAGCACCCTCCAAGTCGACCTGGCCACTGGAAGCATAGCTATGGGAAATATCAGTGACTTGCAATATCTTGCAATCGGGAAAAGAGCCACAAGCACTGTGAGGAGCGTTGGGACCTGGTTTTGATGTGCAGCTTCCAGTACAGTTGTGCCTGATGGCACTGATACCTGCAGGGCGAAGGCTTGCTAGAAACGGCGCTGCAGCAAATCTGGATGGCATGAGAATTTCAAACACGTGGAGTTTGCAGCCGTTGGTAGCTTCGCTCTTATTGAGGCTGCAGTCCGTTCAGAGGAAGTGACCAATAATAGACATACCAAATACATCCAATTACAAACTGATGCTTGTGGGAATATATAAGAATACCATTTATGCAATACCCATCAGCACACCCAGATCATTGCTGCCCCGACCGTCTTGCGTGAGCCATCTCGGAGCTTGAAGTGAAAACCTCAGCTAGGCTCCAGCTTATAGAACGTGTGTGTGACATCCCCTATGGATAAACCGCACAAGTCCACTACACAGAGCTTCAAACATTCAACGGAGTCGGAAACACTTCAGCCATCGGATGTCTTAAAGTGCTGAGGTTTTTACTAATCTGCTCTGCGTTTTCATCGACGACTGCATTGTGGCAAAACATGCAGGAAACTTTGCCTCAACTTGATACTTATAACTTATAGCATTATATTATCACACCGCTAGTTCATACCAAAGTGGGAAAGGTAGGACACCGAAGCGACCTGTGATCTTCATGCAAAAACTCCAAATCTCTTTACACTCAAACTTCCTGCCAGCCTGAGCGATGCCATCGGACCAGGGGCTGAACGCCTGACAGGGATCTTTGAGAATTGAGATGAAAACACACAAATCCGACAAATTCCATAAATTATTCATCATTCTTGCAGAATCGACATGGCTGGATTAAGGCGCCTCGAAAAGCCACGTGCTTTGCAGTGGTGGAATTCAGGAGGCCTCTCAGCTTGCCACAAAACTTCCAGGCTAAGTGATTTGAAGTCCCAAACTCAAACTCAGAACTGATCCGAAACTCCAAAAATCCTGTGTGCCACCATGATCACGTCATATCATGTCACCAGCTGTCCCAGAAAACGGGTCCAAGATTTTGGTGCTCCATTCTGGCTCCATTCTGCCACAAGAGTTGAAGATGAGTAAGCTTGTTCAAATTTGTTCAATGGCTTGTGCGTTGCGTCACTGACATGTCAAACTAAGATGCGGCACGAAGCTTCTGAATTCAAGATTCCTACTTCTTTGAAGCTTTCTCTCATGACTTCTGTGCTCCAATATGTTCTATAGATTCCAATGCTGGTCATCACCGTCCACTCACTGGGATGATTTGCATTCATTTGCATTCATTTGCATTCGATGAGTGCATTTTTCTCCATTTTGATACAGCACTTCGCGGGAGTACCAACTTCTCCAGCCTGTCTGGCGCAGCGATGCTCTACGCAGCGCGGAGATCATCGGATGGACAGCGGTGACAGCGGAGATTTTCTGTCGAAGCAAACCAGAAATTCACAGATTCATTACATAGGCCGCACATTGCGGCACACTGCACATTGTGGCACCCACCTCGACATTGTGAAGAGATCCATGTGTTTGTTTCATTGTCTGAGTCTGAGACTAGTTGGGATTGGCTTGTTTATGCCATGCTATTTATGCTTGTTTCCATCCTTTCAACATGGCACTTTTTTCAGCCAGTATACATCACATTCTCATCACCAGGTCGCTTGATACTCCGGTTGCGCAAGGACACTGTTAAGCGCAGCCAGCATGGCCCATGATGTGGGAACATGGGCTAAAACATTGTGGAATGAATTGGAATGATGTAGTGATGCAGAACGATATAAAAAGGTCCAAAATTCAAAAAACGACCTGTCTTCTGCAGAACTCTATTGGCTGATCCCGAGTTGCACACGTGCAGTGAGCTTGCGATAATCCGAACCATAGTTTCACAATTGGACACACATTGCATACCAAAGTCGGGAAAGATTCTATCCCAATGCCCGCGCCGTAGCAGGATAGTATTGTGGAATTGTTGAAGCATCACGAGGTGGGAAAAATCCAGGGGACCCAGCACAAAGATGCAAGCAGCTGCAATAGCTGTGGTAGCTGTGGCAGCAAAGACACAGGAGCCTCTCAGGAGACTCTCGGGAGACCGAGCTACGCATTTTTTCTTTGCGTTCAGGAGACACGATGTGAGACCAGCTCAAGCAGAATCTCCAAGTCCTTGTGGGCGCCGAGTCATGATGGCACTGGGCAAGTGGGGAAAGAAAGGAAAACGGTAAAAACAGTTGCAGAATTCTGATTTTTCATGTCTTCATTATTCTTTATTCATGTTCATCATGTTCTGTTTCCAACCATGTTGAAAATTGTTGAAACATCTCGTGCCAGCTCGAACCTTCTCCGAGATGTTGAAAGCAGTTGCTGCCTCCTGGAATCCGAAACACGTTGCAACGCCACAGGGCCTGGAACTCCTTTGAACTCCGTTGAACTCCATGGAATCCGTAACACCCGGCCTTCAACCTGGACCTTGCCAAACACCCAAGCAAAACGCAATATTCCGAATCCGAATACAGATTCGCAAGGACGGGCCTCCAAACATGCACCATGTATCCATATGTATCCAATTTATATATTTACCATCCGCATTTCTCAAACATGGGTTTCCTTCATTCGCGACTCCAATGACTTCACGTGTGAGTCATCGAGCTCGAAGAGGCCTGGTGCAGTTCTGTGTGGAAGTTGCACTGTCAAAGGTCGGAGGGTCGACCTTACACTAATTACACTTAGTGCACTCGTTGGATGTGGTTCTGTTGTGTTGCGGTGCTCGGGGTGGCGGACATGAAGGTGGAAAAGTCCCACCAGCAATTTTATTGGAGGAATGCTTCACAAAGCTCTTCATCAAGCGGTCACAGTGACAGGTGAAGTAGCTACATTGAAACCATGCCACATCTCAAAATGTTCGAACTCCCGTGGCACCTGCATCAGAATCATCAGATCTAGATCAAACATGATCAAACATCCGAATTGTGACAAGATGTGACAAACTTTCAAAATCATTGCCGCATCCATCTGGATCCCAGTGATCCGGACCGCGTTGCGCATCCATGCGGTACAGCTGAAGCATCAAAATCACCTTGGTGCGATCTCTGATTTGTAACATATCTACTGATATCTACTGTGATTTGTGAGATTTTGTGAGCTGATGCCAACTATGCTTCCGCAAAAGGTTTTTGTGTAGCCTATCTGAGAAATGGTTTTGATCATTTTGGATCCAGAAATCCAAAGAAAAGCATAGAAAAACAACAGCAGAGTCAGCTGAGTGGCTGCAAGCAGGTCGTAGAGTCGGTGCTTCGTGACCGAAGGCAATGTCTGATGAACTCCCAAACTGGACACCTCGGTGACAAATCGGTGAGAACTGTAAAGCTTGAAAAAAACATAGAAATACCAAGCCTGACCCCAACTATCACTAACTACTCAACTACCCAACTAGGCTCTGCAAGCTCTGTTGATTCTGGAAAGATTCGGGAATCAATGTTAGTGCTGATTTTTGGCAGTGGGCAGGGCAGGAGACATCTTAAAGCTTTGAGTGCGCGAGAAAGCACTGCAGTGCTTTCAGTGTCTGCATCCTCTATGGTTCTGACAAACTCATAGAAACGCGTTGCGAGGAAGGAGAACTCCTGCTGTCATGCACGTAGGCAAAGAAACAGTCATTCAACCCAACCACATTCACATATATAACCTGAATGGATTCAAAGGCATGCATGACTGGGGTTACTAAGCCCTAAGGGACCCTATAGTTCAAAACTTGGGCGCCATGATGCAAACTGATGTTTTCCGTGCTCCATGTAGTCGATAGTCGATAGCAAGAATCTTCTGATTTTATCTGATTTTATCGCCTTGCAGCAGTAGTCCCACTGCAGCTACAACCATGCTACAACCTTCTCTAGCAAACCAGTTTCAAATCAGTTTCAAATCAGTGCAAACCTGGTGTCAAATCGGCCCAGCTCCCCAAACTTGTTGATAACTGCAAGTCAAACGAAAATCCAGTGCATGTGCAAACATCGTCTTTCATTTCTCACTCTGATTCTGAAGCACTCAAGTCTTGTTCAAGCTTTGTTCAAGTCCAAGCCTTGTTTCTTTGTTTCTCATATTTCTCATGCACCTGCTACAGTGCTACAGCACCTGCCCCGGGCAGTCCCCGGGCAACCGTGAAGTGAGCAACTCAGTGAGCAAATCTCGACGGCCCTGGCACAAAACGAAGCGCCCTTCTATGATGGAATCATGGCATGATATGGAAGGTTCTTCAGAGTGAACAAAGATTAAAAAAGATGAATAAAAGTCAACTTCGGCTCACTATCCAGTCTAACAGCATCCACATCAGGACTTCGGACTACTGCGGACTACCCTGGCAACCCTTTCCCTATCTTTTTCCCTATCTTTCCTTTTTTTGTCTTATTTTTTTCTATTTTTTCTGGCCTTGTGGGCAGGTCTTCGATCCTGAGGGACCTCCAGGCTGCCACCTCCGACGGGTCTGATTTGGTATCTTATCACGTCTGCTTTCCAAATGTCTCAATGAGAATCATGAAGAACCCGTTGAACCCAAACAAATGAAACTGTGTCAAGCATGGTGAACACTTATGAATGCTGAGATCTTGATGAACATGGAGGCCAAGGAGATATAAGGAGATTGCAGTGAGGCAGTGAGATGGCTGGGAGATGGCATGAGGTTGTTTGATTTGAGGTGCGACCCAGTGCGACCTCTCAACACCTCCAGTGCCGCTTCAGTCATCCAGGTGTTCAACGTCTGGCAAAACTGAGACATCCATGGACGCTTTGCCAATAGCACAGACTAAGGTAGTTGATTTCATCCAACTCAACTCATTTACATATGAATTCATTATGAAGCGATTTGTTCATTTCATACTCACTATTTCTTCTCAACCAAACAATTCTATCCACGTTACTTGAGATTGTGATCGAGTCTTGTCACTCCTCTTCCATAAGGAACATTCCAAAACTCCTCAAAACATACTTGATTCAACTACTCCTCAAAACATACTTGATTCAACTAGCAAGGAGACGTGATCCGGAGAGAGGTCTGCAGAGTTGGTTTCGACCAGCGAAACCCGAAACCGACTCTGAAGACTTAACTTCCCCAGGACCGATCGAAACCCGAAACCCGAAACCCGAAACCCGAAACCCGAAACCGACTCTGAAGACTTAAGTTCCCCAGGGCCGATCGAAACCCGAAACCCGAAAACCGAAACCCGAAACCGACAGCGAAAGTGGGTTTCAATCGACGAAACCCGAAACCCGAAACCCGAAACCGAAAGTTGGTTTCAAGCGACGAAACCCGAAACCCGAAACCCGAAAACCGAAACCCGAAACCGACAGCGAAAGTGGGTTTCAAGCGACGAAACAATCGACGAAACCCGAAACCCGAAACCCGAAACCGACAGCAAAAGTGGGTTTCAATCGACGAAACCCGAAACCCAAAACGCCAAAACCCGAAACCGACAGCGAAAGTGGGTTTCAATCGACGAAACCCGAAACCCGAAACCCGAAACCGACAGCGAAAGTGGGTTTCAATCGACGAAACCCGAAACCCGAAACCCGAAACCGACTCGAATCCGACTTTTGGGTGGCTCTCCGGATCGGAACTCCTAGCAAGATACCTTGATTCAACGAGCAAGTTGCTTGGCAATTTCCTCTTTGTAACGAAAGGACCCAGGGAACAATGACATGCCAGCAGCTGCATTCCAAACGTGGATCCAAGGGGTAGAACACCTCAGGAGTACGGCACAATAGAAATGGATAAATGAATCATGTGAAAAGATGTGAAAAGATGTGAAAAGATGTGAAAAGATGTGAAAAAATGTGAAAGAGTATCAAAGATCAAACTGGCAAATCCTCTGCTATGGAGGCAATGTTCGAACATCTTCCACAAACGCATGCCAAGCCAGCTCAAATCTGAACATCCTGTGCTGAGTCTGAAACTTACCATCAGGAACCACCTGAAGGGTGACAAAGCATGGATTCAAGGTGGTTCCTGTAGGCAAATTTGAAGGATTCGACTGCAGGCGCTGGGGCCGTTGGGCCGCTGGGTCTGGGCTTTGCAATTCTGTCGATGTTGAAATCTGGATTGCATCTGCATCAGGGCAGCAAACGAAGTAGGAGTGTCGCATAGCGTCGCTGATTGCAACCGCTGATTGCAACAGCTTCTATTCTTAATCGACTCGTTCAATTCATAGATCAGTTGAGCCCGATTTCAAATTATTCAAAACTCTGCTGCTACGATCCTCCCTTTGATGGGGCAGCTGAATGCTGTTGGGAGTTTGCCGTGACAAACACCAGGCTACACAGGGTTAATATCAACACAGAATAGTCACAAAGTCATCTAGAATCCAACGAAGTGTTTGACCCAAACAAATCCATGAGTTCCCTTGAACATCCTTGAACAAACTACGATGCCAAGAGAAGAGATCCACATAGATCCACAATACATTGAGTCCATTTGAGTCCATGCTGAGGATATGGACGTCTGGATCGTAAAGATCACCTTCTCCATCCTGGACTGCTTGGACCGCTTGGACCGCTTGGATGGAACCCCAGGTCCAGAGAGTCCAGACTGGTCCAGGCTTCACAGCCCCAATGGGTTTCCAACGCTGTCGCTAAAGTCTTGCGGTTCAGCTGGTTCGGCCACCTTGGTGAAAAAGAAGAAGCTCCAACATGAAAGCAAAACTCGTTGAAGTAAACTGACGGTGCAAAGTGCAAACTAGCCACAGCCCATGTATCTGCAGAATGAGTTTCCTTTCAAGTGCATTCTATATATTCTATTGCATTCTTGTCTTATCTTGTCTTGCTGTTCTTTGAGTGCAGTGTGAAGTAGCATGCAATATATGCAATTGCGCAGCAATGCCTTTGTTACGGAAAATTCATACTGTTCCCAGCAATGCGATCGAAGGGACCTTGCCATGTTGCTTTGGATGCTCCGGCTGCGCGGCCTCGCGAGCATCCCGTCGTTCGCGAACGGCGCCGATTTCTTTGGGCCGCAGGGGCTCATCCTTCACAGATGGAACGTCGGGCAGTGCTCCGCCACCATCCTTGGCCACAACTTGCCACAACTGGTACTTTTTCGGTCTGATGTGATCTGTCTTTCTTAGGTAAAGGGAATGCCTTGAATGCCAAATGCAAAGCTGGATAAGAGCTTGTGAAGACGAAATCTGAGTGAGGAATGCAGCAAATGAAGATGGGTCTTGGTGGGTAAATGCCCTCAACACAAGACTGGCAATCGGCCTGGATTTGATAGATATGAAATCATACGAACGCAAATGAGGCATTTGACTATCTTGTCCTGCCTTTGCAAACAAACCTCACTGAATTCTGAATTCCGCATCTTGAACCGCCAAAGGCTCGTAGTCGCTGTAATGCATGGAATAGGACTGCCGTTCTCGTGAGAAGCGAACTAAGGTCTTGGGGCGGACCTTGGGTATCTCCTCCAGCAGACAAAAATTGTGGCATGTTTTGGCAGTTTCGCCTTTGACGCATTTGGCTTTCCCTCCATATCTTCACTTCGGAAATGAAACCGACTCCTTCCGCTTTTGGAGACACCTGAGACACTATTTGGAAAGTGGGACGCACCCTTACTGTACCTGTAAGTTTGTGCCACCAACTGTGCAGGTTAGCTTCGGTTCAATTTAAGTCACGAACCAATTGAGATAAATTCTGATTCCAAGTGTGATCGTAGCGGTCAAGCGTGGAGCTTCAAAAGGCATCCCAGACCTTCTGCCATAAAAAACGCATTCACCGGTCCTTCACCTCTTTGGTCTCTTTGGTCTCTTCAATTGGCCTTGGCCAAACAGAATTGCTGCGGTGAATGGAAGTTCTTTTCGTGTTTTGAAGTTGTCGTACTATTCTTCGGTCTAAGTTGGAACCACTTATCCGCCATGATTACTTGCGTTTACAGAGCTAGCGGTGACCAGGAGGAATGTTGGCAACCCCACTGCAGTTTTGAGTGTTAGATGTGTTGGCTGCTTGCAAAGTGACGTTCCTGTTGAGTTCTATGCCGAGCGTCTCAATCTCTTTGACAGGATATCCTGTCCATGGTAGCAATTGATTGGAATCTGCAAGCAACTTCTGCACCGGTGCATATCCACGCACATTCAACATGTCAAAGATCCTGTTCAGACCTTTGGTCTGCAACCTCTTTTGGCATAAACTGGACTTCCCATGACTTCCCATAAATCTCAAGAACTCCTCTTTAGTCTTCTTTTCTACATGTCTCATCACGTCTCATCATGCCTCTCTCTTCACAATTCTTCACAATCACAAGTGGCTTTTGGGGCCTTTGGGCTCTAAACCAGTAGCTTTCCGCGCTGCCAGCACTGCAGAGTTGGGGCGCAAGTAGATGGGCTCTGGCTGAAGTGACGCTCGGAAGCCTTGCCAGCGATTCTCGAGACATCAAAAGCTGCCAGTTGTGCCGCCAAGTCAGGCCGGTTGGGCCGGTTGGGCCGGCCGGTTGGGCCGGTTGAGCCGAGGGGCGAAGGCTTTCCTTGCGACAGCTGGGACCACAGAACTTCCTGAGCTCTGCCGTCTCAATGACCTCAATGAGACCATTTGAAAACCAAGGTGAACCACCACCGGTCTAACACTGGTCACCACTGACCTTTCCATGACCTGTCCGTGACCTTTCCAAATGTCTGTCGAATCTTCTGGAGTTCAGCGGGTTATCTGTCTCAAATACCCTGCCACAATCCTGCAGATTCAACGCAGATTCAACACAGATTCAACCCTCACGAGCCTCTCTGGTGGCGTAGTTCACGGACCAACGCTTTCCTCAGTGCCAACTACGATGATGTCTCCCAGCCGAGAACCTCTGGTTCGTCAACAGCCTGTCTGATGCATCCTTCCGCGTACGCCCGAATGACTTCTTGCGGTTTATCTTCAAAAAGAATTGATTCTGTCAAGGGAAAAGAAATGAAAAGAACATACCTCAAAATCACACATCTTTTGAAGAAATTTCACATCATCCAGCTGTCCGGAAGCTTTCTGGAAGCTGTGTGGAAGTTCATTACCAAGTTTCGTTCCGGCACCTCCAAGACGGCCTCACTGCAGGGTGGATGGCCACAGAGCCCCTCCAGGGAGCGTTCCTCCACCACGGCGTCGTAGTGTTCGACTTGCAGCAGCTGCCGCGCTGCCTTGGCAAAAAATACAGGAAAGAGATGGCTGATGAAAAAATGATAAAGAATGTAGATTGACAGATTGACACTCCGTAAACAAGGAATTCATAGAAATACATAGTTAATACATAGTCAATACATTGTTTTACATTATTTTACCAAAGGCTTTGCAGAAGCTGTAGCCCCAGAAAAGCTTTCAACTGCGCCTCCATGAGACATGGAGCGCTGCCGGCTTTCAGCATTTCTTGTTGCAAGCGCCATAGCTCTTGAGAGTTCCTGGGAGCTGTGGATAATTTTGGATAGCTAGAAGAGCCCATCTAGTACTTCATACTGTTGGAACACCCAATGAAGTATAATGAAGTACTTCGGAAACATGAAGTGACTTAACACACGTCAACTGTTATTGAAACACAACACAGGGCTTTCAACTGTAGCTTGGTTCGTGTATCAGCAGCTACCTGAAGATCTTGAAACCATGTCAGCCGACCCGGACCCACTGACTGGTCATCACCGGCCATCCGCCACGGTTAGCTTGAGCTGTCGAGGCTGTCGAGCTTCAATTGTCTCGCTTCTAGTTCCACTTTGATTTTCTGCCGCCGTGAGCATTTGGCGGCAGGAGACATGGTGCATCAAAACAACGCTGGAGGCGAATATCTTGTTTTAGGTTGAATCAGTTGAAGCAGTTGAATCTGCCCCAAATGATGTGAGTCTTGCTTTCATGGGAAAGCACTCCTGAAGGTGGTACATTATGAAACGTAGTTTAGGTGAAAATGCACTTGATCATATTCTCATCTCCTCAGTTCATCTTGAGGAAATCAGAAGCTGTCTTATGCATCACCTCTGAGACTGCCAAACATCACACATCTTTTCACATCTATACAAATCTAATGATTGTTCTGGGGCTTCCATGGTTTTTGTATCTTGAGCTTTGATACAGATTGCAGCCAGAGCCAAATTTGCAGTCATGGGTAGGCGATGGGAACATGGTACGCTTTTGAAATCCTTTGTGGAATGGTGACTCAGTCAAGACATGTCAAGACCGGAAACACATGGAACACCATGAACAATAATTTCATCATATTTTATCAATGATTCTATCAATGGACAATCTCCACTTTTCTCGCCAGATGGTTTGAGATGGACTCAACTGACTCAACTGACTCAACGGGGGATGGTCATTCCATATCAACATCTATCAACCTAGGATCAGCTACTGGCGTCCTTGGCGTCCTTGGTGTGACTACGGCAAGGTGAATATGAGTGGGCTCAAACACAAGCAGTGAAAAACTCAGCATGTCTATCACGAAATTGAGCTGAGACCAATTGGTAGACACATGGGCATGGTTTACACTTCTTGAAATCACCGCGTCGGAAGTTACCAATGATCAATTGATTTCAATTGATTCACAGCTTGTCATTTTCTGCGCGAGTTCATTGGCGTGGCATTTAGGTGGTAAACTTTGAGGTGCTTGAGTCAGGAGTCTCAGCGAGAAACCTCACCAAGACCCTTGCACCTAAACATGTTAAATAAACATAATGTATTGCATGCGGGATGAATTGCAACACCCAAGCGCTCACTTGTGTTCAAGTGCTTCCTCCGGCTTTCTCTCTCCATTCTCTCTCCTAGCTTCTTGTGTGTGTGATCATGGCTTGCAAAATATGAAAGTCCAAAGTTCCAAACTGATCGCTCAAAGTGGATCTCAGGTCTAGACGGTACGGTCTAGATGGTACAGTCTAGCAGGTTTAGCAAACCATATCAGGAGTCTTCAGGAGTCTTCAGGAGTCTCAAATCCAAAGGAATTCGCTGTTGACCAGCTCCTTTCGTACTTGCCATGGCCCCCACCTGGCAAATGTGGCATTGCTATGCATCGCTTGAGAACATGCATGGACCATGTACGGGTCCGCCCATGGGTCCGCCACTCTTTGTCACGTCACTTGAGAATGTCCCAGGTTGGGCTCCAGGCACAAACCATTCTTCCAGTTGATCAACGATCAATTTGATTATCAACCTATCTCAAGGCCTTTCAGAAGTCAAATCTGAGGCTCAAATGCTTCTGACTCAAAATAACTCAAGTGTGTCAATGCCGACAATCTCGGGACCTGGAACCCGGACATCGGATACCTTTCTTAAACTTATATCCTTGATGCTCCGTATTTCCGAATTCCTGGCCTCATGAAGGTCCCACGCCCAGCAAATCCTTCAGTTCCTTCTGCAGATCTTTGGGTGTCGCTGCCATC
Organism: Cladocopium goreaui; assembly: GCA_947184155.2. Taxonomy (NCBI): domain Eukaryota; class Dinophyceae; order Suessiales; family Symbiodiniaceae; genus Cladocopium; species Cladocopium goreaui. The sequence goes on along the minus strand of CAMXCT020000221.1, from coordinate 257,914 downwards.
GCCTGGCACACCTCCTTCTGCAATTGCCTTGGCGGCTGTGAAATATGTGAAATTCAAATTCAAACTTGTGGAATGTGGAATTTGAATATTCAAAGTGCCATTCAATATTATTCAATATCATTTAATGCTATCTATTCGTTGGTCTGAATCGAAGCGAACTTTTGGCTGACGTTCCAAGAAATGAAAACATGGCCATAGACTCTACAAAAAGTCTGTCACCTAGCAACTGCTGCTCTGCGCTAGACCTGCTTCAAGGAACCTCTGACAAAAACACCTTTGGAATGCAACATGCACTGGAATGTCTTGTTTGGACGACTTCTTTGCTGTAAATTTCCGTAAGTTCTTGCCATCTGTTTTGGAATCAATGGTCTTGCGAAAGATGGACCTGGCAGTGTGTACATGTCGTGTACATGTCGTGTACATGTCCCCCTCTGAGCCCTTGGCTTCGCTTTAGCTTCCTCACTCACTCTGCGGAGCCTCGCCAATTGGGAACAACACATCGCAGCTGACCTCTTAGTAACACTTGGAGCTTGTGGAATTTGAACCCAGAATGCGCTGCAGCGCTTGATGGAGATAGGCTTCCCAAACGACCCAAACCAGAAAAAACCTGATAAATCCGCTTTCAAGAGGGAACCAGTTGTGCATTGGTCCAGACTGGAAGCATGGACGAATAATCCTCATTCGGTGAGCTGAAGATTCTCATCGTGGTGCAGCCAAGGATCTCAGCATCAAGCTCTTTTCCTTTGCAAACCACAGACGCTTCGGTTGATTTGTTGCCAAACAGTTCAGAGTTTACCGTTTCAATGGCCAACAAAGGTCCGATCGATCTAGAAGAATCTGTGCGAAATTTCTTCATTGCACTTTTGGATTTCGGCTGGATCTTCAGGGATGTGCACCAATTTCGAGCAATGCAAATCGAGTGGGCCGCAACTTGTGATATGGGGATGGCATGGGATGGCATGGGATGGCTATTGGTAGGACCTATTAGGGCCTCAAATCTTGACCCACGCAGCCACAACAATACTACCACAACAACATATAACAAATAACATATATTATAACAGCAATAGCTCGTAGAACTCGTAGAACTCGTAGGGCTCGTAGGGCTCGTAGCTGCTACGTAGCTGCTACGTAGCTGCTACGTAGCTGCTAGCTGTTTCGAGCGTCTTTGAACTTCGAGCTCCGTGAACTTCTTCTGCTGTTCCGCAGCCGCCTTTTCGGCATCTTGGAGCTTCTTCTGTGATGCCTCGAACCTCAGACGGCATCGCTGCTGATCGATGCTAAGTAGCACTGAAGACCTGAAACGCCACGGACGTTTGAACGGACGTTTGCACGGACAAGCATGAATTTTTGAAACTTGTTGCAAGACATTGCAAGACCCTGTTTTCCAACAAACTGGCTGGACGGGTTGATGCGGATGCAGCTGAAGAGCTGTTTTTTCTGTGACTGCAAATCATCCTGCAGTCTCTGCAATTCTGCGACATCCTTCTTTGACTTCTCATTGGCCTCAAAAACTTTGAAATCGGAGCGCGCTCTCCAAAGATCTTATCAAATCGTGCTCCGAAAAACATCATCCCAATCGTCAACATGAAAATCATCTCCAATGGTCTGCCGCCTTCATGATGTCCCCTTTCATCTTTTCGATTTCTGCCTCAGCATGGAGTCGCCCAATCCACAACCTTAAAATAGCACGCAAAAAAAACAAATGCATACAAATGTGACCAGGTCAGCTGTTTCAACATGCATTTGACAACTTATGCGCTCGTTTTCAGCCGCAGGACCAATTCAATGTTTTTGCTGTCGAAAAATAAGCTTCTAATCCAATCAGAGTGTTTGAAACTTCTTGTGCCTTTGGTGTACTACACCAACACCATGTTGGGAGGAGGCGGGGGCACCCATTGCCAACAACAAACGCTTGGTAAAACACAAAAACAAATGCCTTAGACAAAACGGCATTCCTTAAATCGGATGCAAAATCCAGGTAATGCATGTACCTCATACAACATCATACAACAATCACCTTCAAACTGGTTCCATCGTTGACATCCGAGGGAAAATGAGAAAACTAAAATACGCTGAACTGGCAGTAACTGGCACGTTGTATTTGCTTAAATCATTGCCGTCTTTTGAGCACATTTTGGATGCCAAGTCGCGCTTTGCTCTTTGCTCTTAGCTCCTTTCAGCTGATCCTGGCTCTGACGGAGTCCGGCGGAGTGCGGAGTCCGGCAGTCCAATCAGTTTGAGCCCAATTTTGATGGCCCAGAACAGTGCAAAGTCTGACTTGACATCTCACTTCTGCAAAGTGTCAAGCTCTGCCCGAAGCTTCTGCACTTCTTGCGCGTCTTGTTGAGCCTTCCTCGTCAAACGTAGCAAATTTACAATTCACATTGCCTCCACGTTTGATGTTTCACAGATTTTCCAAAGTCCTACTTCGTAAACAAGGTCACAGTCACACTGGGAACCCTGCACAAAACAACGATCCATTCCACGCAAAATGTCACAAGAAACTGAAATGCGAGCGGCTGCTGGGATTTTTTCAACTCTTCTTTGGTTTTTTGTAACCTGGGATATCTGGGATCTGGGGAGTCAAACTGAAAGGTATTGGTGGTATTGAGTATGGACATTATTGGATATTATTGGTATCTTTTTGACTCCGTTGTGGACTTTTGATGGGACATGTTCGAGAAAGAACGACACTTCAAACACATTTATGTCCAACACTTCGGTTCCACATATTACACAACTGGTGAACCCTCAGAGTTTGGGGGCCCAGCCATTTTGTATGCTGCAAATCAAACAGAATCAATGTGCGGCGTCACAAATCAAGAGACATGACCAAATCCAAGCAACTCAACTTCAGGTTTTCCTTGCTTCCCTTGAGCCTTGCAACGGAAAAGCAGAATGGTTCCGGTTGGTATGCTTTGAAGCAAACCACTCCATAGGACATTGCGGAACCTCCTCCGTGAAGGAAAGGAACATGTTCCCAAAATCAACACCTTTGAACGCCCAAAAACCAAGGCGTGAATAGCATATCAGCACCCCCCCGAATCAGAAATTGCTCCAGCTGGGAGCAGGGGGAGCGCGTCAGAGAGGAGGGTACAAGAAGAAAGGCGATGAAAAACAAGAATCAAGAGATGAGGTAAAAGGAATAAACTGGAAGGAGATCAAGAGCCAGAAGCAAGAACAACGAAAAAAGGACAAGGACATGGACAAGAAAAAACACCAAGCGAGGAGTGCTTTCTTTCGGACCTCGGCTGCTTTAAGCATGCTTCGTAGATTGGTCAGAAAACGAGGTCTTCAGGCCGCTCAGAGCCGGTATCATATTAGTAACAAAATTGTTTTTGTTTGCGTCCCAAACCCACGATAAAATAAGTGAAGTGGTTCCAGGATTACGTCTTGGATCCGCATGAGAAGGGGCACAGAAGTCATAAACGTAACGAAATGTATTCGCGTTTTCGTTTGCGTTTTGTTTAGGTTTTTGTTTACGTTCTTCTTTACGTACGATCCAAAATAGGGTCTTACTTTGTGTGATTTGCAACATATATTTGCAAACATATAGTATTGAACTTATACCTAAGTAAAATCCAGGCGCAAAAACACGTTAATGTTTCACATGTGCTTCGCACCTGTTTTGCATACGGCTCAGACATGTGAAAAAAACATACTTTGCATAATATACGCCGCACATATACGCTTCACATACGTTCCACAAACGTAAATGTGTATGTTTCATATGCGTTTGGGGCGCATACGTTTCACTCCTTAATCCCCAAGAATGACTAAGAGTGGAAATGGACCACCCCAGTGCAAACGCACATGAACTTAAGTGATATTGATGATATTGCTATATATTGGTTCTGGGGTGCCAAAAAGTATCGCTACGAATTTTCCCCGAGCCCGACATCTTCCGGCCGTCTGCGAAGCTCTACAATAAACTAACATAAACTAATTAGTGAAGAGTGTCAGCGTATGTATCAACAGGTCTAAAATGGTCCAAGTATCAACAAACACACAAACGAAACTGTTATAACATGACGTGCCTAGGTTTCGTCTGTGTCTATCTGTGTCTATCTGCCTATGATTCTCTGGGTGCAATAGTTGCCCGCGTCAAAAGAAACCACTGCCTCCTTCAGTTGTGCTTGGAGCTGTTGGATTTCTGCCTCCTGCGGTTTACGGGGTTTACCGCAGTGCATTGAGCTTGGTTCGAAATTTCGGAGCAAATTGAATACCATTTGAATGCTTAAAAGTAGCCACTTCTTGGATCTAATGTGCCTCAAGTCTACTTCAGACATGTTCCGAACCCAAAACTTTGCATCAAATCCTTTTGCTTCTTGGCTTCATCTAGTCCTTATGCCCCGTCGGCAACACAGGCGCTACGGGATGTGGACGTGTGACGCAGTGCTGATCCCAACTGATGGTATGCCATATATTAGCATTCTCATGTCCGCGCTCAACTTGTGATTTGGCTTCATGCAAAGAAAACACAACGGAATTAGAGCAAAAAATAAATGTGGTTACACACAAGATTCTGTTTGATTGGAGAGAGCCTCACAGAAGTCGTCATCGATGTACTGTTTGGGCATGATCCATGGTGATAATTTCAAATGTCCAAAATGGCTTCAAACCAAAAACAACATCACATTCTCGAAACCTATGAAAGCAGCAATGCCGTGTCTGCGAGACTTGAAGTAAACAAGGCATAACAAGGCCACAAATCATGAGTGCGTCGGAGTGCGTCGCAGGGTCCAGAATTTTGGCACCAACACTGTCAGATTTCTCTATGGTTCTGTAAAATCTTCCAACCGCTGCCATTTTGTAAATTCTGCCAAGATTCGTTTCTGCAAGTCGGCTTCTTTTTTCTGAGCTGCACTTGCTTCCTTCTCTCGAGCCGCGACGGTGGCTTCTAACTTCACCATTGCAGATTCTTTCTTCCTCAAGGCAGGAGTCGTCTCTATGCGAAGTGCCCAACAAATAGCAATCATATATATATATTTATAGATAGTCATCTAATCAAACTCAATCTAACGTGAAAATGGGCAATGCTTCACCAACCCCAACACCCAAAACTTGCTGTTCGTCCTGATTAAAATGGATAGGGTGAGAGAGAAATGAGAGAAGTAAATAGACAGGCGGATAGATTGACTGTGCAGGGAAGAATCAAACGAGATTCGGTTTGGACTAGGCCACTCTGATTGTGGAACGTTGCGAGCGCACATCCATCTAAATCTCTACATTAATTTGCTCTCTATTCGCAGTCACCATGTTTGTCTACAAAGGTCAGATATCAGTATCATTCGCAGGGCAAATGGAAGTCTAATTCAAAAGGTACAGTAACAACCAGGCTTTTTGCTTTTCATTGCAGCCTGAGAGTCTCAAATTCTTCTTCCTTTTTCTTCATCGTCGCTTTCTGCTTTTCGATCTCAGCATTCTTCGCTTGCAGCTCAGCATCCTTAGTTCGGGTTGATGCCTATGACAATGTGACACTGATGAGAAAATCCCAAATTCGCACTATCTTACACCTTGTACAAAAACATAGTCACAAAACAAGAGACTGAACATGGATGGAGATACAGGTAATTATATGTATATATATATACAACTATTGTATTGCAGGTATCTTCATCGTTTTTGGTGACATTCCGGAATTTCTGTCATGTGTTCGTATTCCTCAATCCTAGCATGTGCTGTAAATCCGTCTGTCAAGTCTGATTGAAAACAACACCAGATTCTCTACTGGGGTTCGCCCTTGAAACGACGTGCCACTTCAGTGCCCGAGAGTCTTTCTTCTTCATCTCAGCATCCTTCTTCTGGGACTCTGCCTGAAAGCTTTAACAGCAAATGCAGAAACTAGCTGCCGTTCGACCTGAAGAAGTTCGAAGAAATGTTGAACATTTGAGTGGTCTGTGAGACTAGCAACGTGTTCTGCAGTATACACCTGACGAAGTCCTTCCCTGCAAAATCAAATCACGGCTAGAAAGCAAATAAGGTACGTCTCGAGGTACTGGCAACAATTTGGTGAAAGAAGATTGGCAGAATAATGGCAGAATTGTCTTTGCCAATTTTTTGGCCAACTTTTCATATCTCTTTGATTCTCTTTGACGTCAGTCCAGGCCTCCTTCTTCTCCATCTCAGCTCGAAGTTTCTGAAGTTCCTAAGCCATGCGACCACGTGTCACAGGGGTCTGTTCGGTTCAAACAGAAACTATCAGAAACTACAAGCTTCAACTTGCTTCAACTTGCTTCAACGGTCCAAAGTCTCGATGAGTTGAAGGAATCTGATTGAAAGCTAAAGTGGAACCAAAGTGGAACCATATCAGTTGGCAAATGGAAGAGTCTTTGTCAACGTTTCCTGGATGGCTCGAGCGCCCAAGCCAATGGTTGCTAAGCAGGTTCAATTTGCTACAGAGTAACAGAGTACTTTACAATTCGATTCCCTCTCTCTCTCTCACTCTCTCTCTGTCGGGTGTTCTTGCAGCAGCTCTTTTTCATGCCTTGAGCATCTGGGAAAGGGCAGGTTGCCGATGTTAAAACCAAGTGCGATTTGCATCCGCTCGATGGCAAATCAAAAGTGACAGCATTTGTTACACTTTGTCACACCTTCCAGTTTGCGGTACCATTGCAGCTGGATGCAACGTAAAGCACGGCTCCAGGCAAACTCATCTGCCTAGTTTTGAGATAAGTGTTACATAGTGTTACACTGTTACACGTAGGGCGTAGGGGCGTAGGGCATCCCTCAGAGCTTGGAGTGAGCAGCTGGATTGAAAGGAGTCAGGAAACCGTCGCCGACGTAAAAGTTGTGCTCTGTTGGGGACTCTCGGAAAACCACAAAGCAGTGCTGTTCTTTGCACCCAAGCTCGTCTGCGATGGTCTTGGCGATGCCTCATGGGTTGTTCTCTGAAAAAAAACATCATACTTACTACCTACCAGTCACTTGTAAAATAAGTGGCCAAAAGCACTCTAGGTGGACAATAGGTGAACAATAGATAGACAATAGGTGGACAACAAGAATCAACAGGAGCTGAACTGCTAGCTGCTGATAACTGAAAACTGAACTCTGCCAGGGATACGTTTGGAGAATTCCTCTTTGCGCCACTTTTCGCGGCCTGGACGTTGGTCCACCTTCACCAAGGGAACTCCATCGCCCATTTTGCCCAGGACCTCCAGCACTGTGACGTAGTCATGGTGTGCACGGTCAGCTGACAACGTGTCCAGCACATGCTGCCGGCAGGCCACACGGATGCGCTCCAAGGTAGCCTCGTCCCCGGCATTCTTCGGCAAATGGATCTGAACAATCGGCATTCTTCGACTTTCTTCGACTTACGCGACTGCGACTACTGTGACTTTCAGAACGAAGCGTAAGCTGAGCAAACTCAGCAAACTCAGCAAATTCTCGGGTCTGTCAATGTCGTGTGATGCCGTGTGCACACCTCTGCAGATGCCATTTGAACCGATATGGACATCGGACGTGACTCAAAGATTTGGTTCGCAACAAGTGAGCACTTTTAATTGCCACATCAACTGCCCAGATAAACCATGTTGGGACATGGTGACAGATTCTTGCAATCGGTGCTTCTCTTCTTGGACCATGGATGCCAACCCAAACAGAAAAAAACACTGAACAAATCTGCAAAGAACATTTCTGCCACGAGGCACAGGTTTCACCCTCAACACTTGGAAACATGCCTTGAAAGACCAGGTAAAGACCATGAACTATCGACATAAAGTTGCCACATGAAACTTATGAAACATCCAAAATTACAGAGTGAATCAGTGTGACATAGATCACATCAAAACTCTGCTTTCGTCACATCAAAACAAAAAGAAAACGCCGAAGAACGACGAAAACGGCGTTTAAACAACCCAAATTTCTACCAGAGCGGCGATAAGCACGGCTATAAGCACAGCTTTTTCAGCACAGCTTTTTTAGCACCGAGGCTCGTCCGTGGTCTTTGCCGCACTTTCGGCCGACGCCTTCGCTGCCGCCAGATTGGCCTCGTTGGTCTTGCCGAGCTGCTCGGCCTCTTGGACCTTCGCCTCGCTGGTCTTCAACTTCCCTCGGCGTTACGACGTTACGAAAGAAAACATATGACGACATCGTATACCCTTCGTGTAGTCATCATATGTCATCTCATCATCGTTTCCTCATCATCGTTTCATGTGTTGAATTTCAGAGATATATTCTTAGAATAGCAGGCCGAATTGGTCAACCCATGCAAGATATCTACGTGAATTGCACCAAACACACCTACGAAGACGATACTCATCCGAAACCACATGAATTGCAGTGACCTTGTCTCCTGATTCTCCTGTCCATGGGTCATCCTCATCATCCCCCAAAATAACTACAGAGTCATCCCACTTCAACCGGCACCGCTGGCACCGCTTATCGCACCTTCCACCTCTGCAAGACTTTTCTTCAGCACTGGGACTTCGGCTGCCGCCTTTTGCAGCTCCTCCTGAGTTCGGTGTACTGGGCATACTTCGAATGTCCATGAAATACAGATATAATTTTGATATAATATTATAATATGATATAAGACAGGCAAAAGTATCAAAAGTGCACCGAAAACCAGGTTTGATTTGTGATTCAGCGCCTTCTCAGCTCTCAGTGTCGCTATTTCGGCCCCATCAGCTGCACCGCTCTTTGAAGCTTCTTGGAGACCCTTCCTTGGTGTATGCGAAATAAAGCGCTGCCTGATTGCAGCGGATGAACCTCCTGCATTTCCAATCTTTACAACTCCAGCAGTTCCAAGCATCACAAGTTCTGTCTGACTCTGCAGTTCCTTCATCTTCCTTTCTTTGTCATCTTCACAGGTCTTCAAACTCTCCTGCGTTTGAAAGCATGGTGGACATAACAGTCATCAACAGTCACCCACTTTACTCTACATCATCAGTCCTTGTGGACTATGGACTAGCCAAGTAGAAACTGTACAAACAACTGTGCAAACATGTGCAAACAACCTTTCTGGAGGTTGTAGGCCATTTCGAATTAATAACTATGTTGCAGCCGTTGCTTTTGCTGCGTTCACCTAACAGGGGGTCTTCTTTTGTCAAGGGACCAAAACAAGTACACCCCAAATAGCAACAAATTCAAATTACTGAAGCATATTGAAGCATACAACATCAGAATCATGGGGCCGCTGGTATATCATGTATATCATTTACGTCTAATGTCTTTCACCCTTCCCGATCTTCCCGTGACAGTCAACGATTAAAACGATTCGACATATTCGACATTTCCTTCTGCAGGTTGAGCAGTTTCTCGAGCTCCGCCTTTTTCTTCAGCTCTTCATCCAAGCCTCTGCAGGATCCCCACGGTCACTGTGGCCGGTTGGCGCACGGTGTGGCAGGAAGAAACAATAAGAAACATCTTCATGTAAAGCACAAACAGGTACGACATGGTACGACCACAACATACCACAACGTTACATTTGTCGGCAGATGTATACAGTTACATCTATGTACATCTGTCATGTAGCCAGAACTTCAATAAGTCTTCTGTCCGAGCAACTCTTCTTGAGTGCTGCGCTTTCATCACTGTCGCTGCCACCAGCACTAGCAGCAGGTGCATTGCAGCAACGTTGGAAATCAAAACCATCCTGCAATGGCAGGTGTGACAACAAAACAACCGTTTAACCAAACAATCCATGTTGGTCATCATTCGTTCTTTTGAAAAACCTTTGATGACTCTGCCGATCTTTGCGTGTGGGTAGTTCTTCTACTTGTTCCAGGTTGGGACATCTTCGGGCTTAACTAGGGAGGAAACATCTCAGCTGCTTTACAAAAGAACACATTTTTGCCGCTTTCAGAATTCTAGTGGCAACTGCACCAGCAACCCATTGGACTTCCCTTTGCGGGAAGCAATCCAACACCCTGAGCGTCACCTGCCAGCATCGTTCTTGACCAAGAGGTCCGTGCTTGAGGTCGCAACATTCAGCACCTGACATGTCATCTGAACGGTGCCAACGCAAGGAAAACAACAACGAGCGGAGCATCCACATTTCCTCTTCCTCATTGCTTGACAATATATAGTTCCCACTCAGCATCCTTTGCCAAGGTTTTCTAAAGACGACTTCTAGGCCGAATCTGGCAAATGGAGATATGCGTTGCGTTCATTGCATCTGCAGCCAAGGCATGGCCAAGTCAGACTCGAAGTCTGGAGCAATGAGCAACATGAAACGCACACGAGCTTCATCTGAAACTCACGTCAGTTTCAGGTCCCAGATACAGCTCTCGAAGGGATTCTTCGTATTTCGTGGAAAGCACGTGGGATCCTCGCTGCAGTCCGCAAACCAAAAAACTATTCAGTTGCACATTGCTAGCTTTGTTGAAGGGAGATTTTGAAAACAGCAGAGTCAATATATCCGTGGCAAACAGAAACCGAGTAATGCGAGATAGGAAAAGAGCCAAGGCTAGGAAATGGGTCGAATCGGGAGTCAAAATGTTCACAACAACATTGTTTTTACATGTGTTTATTTTGTTTTTGGTATTGCGGTAAGCATTCTGTTCTTGAAGGCCGCTCGTTTTGACCCATGGCCAGAAAGTGGACGTCAAAGCGTTGAGTGACTTAAAACAGTGACTGCATGGACAGTTTTCAGACGCTGTCGCCTCTGGGAAAACTTGTTGTTTTTGTTGTGAGCCAATTGCAGCACTGCAAAATCGAAACACGTTAAACACATGGACACTTTTCACATCTTTTCACTGCCGATCTCTTGATGCGGTCCTTCAGGGGCAAGCACTCCAGCAATGGTGTCGCGACTTCCTGGAGCGTCGGGGTCGATCGAGAGCATTCACCTTCATGGCTACCTACTTGGTCCTACTCATGTTGCATCATGTTCACCATTATTTGGACACGTTCAAACATATTCAGAACATGTCCTACCGACAAATTGATCAAATTGGTTTTCATCAACTCAAGTCCATGTGTTTCCAACATCCGTTGCCCAATCACATCCATTATCACACATCTTGGATCGTCTTAGATGAGTTTCTGCCGTTTGCTTGGCCACAGCTTTGGTAGGCCATGCAAGGCTCTGCACGAAGGCTGGATGTTGCGGTGGCGGAACACCACCTGCACAACGGAGGTGGTTTGAACATCAACTGTTATTCAATCATGAATCGGAGCCTAGCAACTATTTTCACATATTCTCACGATTGATTTAAGAAAAAAAAGAGATTTCACAAAACCTTGCTGTATCTGCAAAAGCTGAGGAAAGCGACAGGAATAGCTCCGCACCTGCAAACCGCTCCATGTATCTGGTGAAGTCGTCCAAATGAAACGGCACTGGGCTGTGCTGATCCATACACACATTCACTACCTGATCCAGGTTGGCGCCAGTCCGAGGCCTTCCTTCCAACCGTCAAATGCTCTCAAATGCACCAAGATTTTTCGGTTTTTAAATTGCATCCCTGGTTTTATCGGTTCCCTCGTACTGCGCATCTTTCCATACCCTTTCCCTATCCTTTCCTCCAAGTTTTCATGAAGAATGCCACTATCCAAGTACTATCCCGGCTATCCATTTCGCATCCAGGCCGTCATCAGCTCGTTCATCTTGGAGATCCATTTCACGACACCCATCAGGGACTTCTTGGCAATCCTTGGAATTGGAACGGCTTTGTACAATGTGGGCTCTCAGAATATCTTGAAAATAAAATAAAATAACACGCTTTGATTGGTGTTCTTCAGATTCTGTTTGACATTTTGTGCCACCCTTCAACACGATGACACAGTTCCTGTCATTATTTGTGTGGAGTCTACAGTGTAGATCCAAGCTCAACATGAGCGCTCAGGTATTTCTGCAACTAGCAGCAGGCACCGTTTCAAGTGCAAAGTGCAGCTGAGAGGCCAGTGCTGCGAGCACACCATGGACATTGCCAAATGCCCTGGAAGACAACTGTTGTGGACCTTGTGCATCTAATCTGTTCAAATTTGGCACTTCGACATATTATATGTCGAAATATGTCGAAATGAAATCTGAGTGTTTTCTCAAAAAACAAACACAAAGCATCACAAAACTTGCTGACGATATGCTGACGATATTTGTCCAAGACACAGTTGTGGCATCAGCTTCCTGCAACTGCAGGACCTCGTGGATATCGAAGGTCTTCTTCGAGTTGGGATACCTCCCACCGTAGCAATCTGATGCAATCTGCTTCCGCTTCAATTGCCAAGAACCAAACCAGTTCACAGTTCTGTGAACTGAACCTGCGGAACTTTCAGTACTCAACTTTGACAAAACCCATTTCACCCAACAGTGAAGCATAGTTAAACAATAGGCAATAGCTTTTGATGCTGTTTATATATGTTTGTCTACCATACATCACAGCACATGCCGATGATGTTCGACCTGGTTATACCGTAAGGTATACCTGGTTGTAAGATGCATTGCTCTGAGGAACATGGTGGCATCTTCCTCACAGCTCTGCTGAAGTATCCACTGCGTCGAGGGATCCTCTGCATTAGACCTCACACGGCAATATGTGGCAATGTGGCAAGCAATTTCTTATCATTTCTTATCCATAGAGAATCCAGAATTCAACATGCATTTTTTTTTGATGCGTTTCTGCATCGTTTTGCCTTCACCACATTGTTGTTTCCATTGCTCAGCAACGGATTTTGCGTCTAGCAGTCGTCTAGCCGACCTTCGGAACCCCATCCATCTTTACTCAGCATACTGCTATCGACTCTGCCCTTACTTCAGATATGATTTGAATTGATTTGATCTCAAAAGATGAGAAACATTCAGAAACTATGCAACTGAGCCCTTGGGGCCCTTTGGGCCCTTGGCACCAAAAGGCCCCACCTCCACGCACATAGTCACATACTTGTTCAAGAACCCCTGGTGCCCAAGTGGAACCTTTGCAAGCCAAGTGACAATGTCTTCGGTAGATCCTGGATATGTATCAGCATCGCACTCAAGTCGTGCACCCAATTGTTGTCCTAAACCGAGCAGTGAAATGACTTCCTTGTGCGGAAGGAGAGATAAACTACATCATTTGTAGACGGGTGTGAAGATGCCTTCATAAGGAACCTCCCTTTTCGTTCAAGATCAATATGGAAAACATGATGTTTTCTTATTCAAAGATATTCAAAACACATACGGTGTCCTGCCTGAAACCAGCATCAACTTACTTTATTGTCGTTTTTCTCGTCATTCGGAACAATGATGGGTTGAGCCGCAATGAAAGATTTCACTCCGAGTTTCTTGGAAGTCGCATTGGCACCTCGCAGGTGTAAAAAGTGACTTGTTGGCAAAGCTTTTCTGGAAGGAACAATACACAACAACAATTCAGCACCACGTACTCACATACTTTAGAACAGACCAAACCTATCAAACCTTGAAAGGACACTTGTTTGAACACCAAGACAACCAAGACACATGAACTCAGGAGCTTTCTCTGAAGCACCCAAAGGCAGTCTCAGCGCCAGCCCTGCAAAGCATAGCTTTGTCCATGACCGATTTCTCCGACCCATGGCTGCCATGGCTGCCATGGCTGCGGCGAGGAAGTGTGAAGTGATGCGTCTGATGCGTCGAGACTGGGTGGAAAATCTGTGGGTCGAGACAGGAAAGGCGCTAGGAAAGGCGCTAGGCTAAACGCGCTAGGTGAGCTCAGTGGCTTGGGGTCTGAGCCCTCCATCGTTTTGCAGGGGCTTTTCCAGAGATTGCTTCTTGAGTCTGCTTGAGTCTAAAGGTCGGACAATTTTGAAAACCGCACTCGAAAAAGTGTGCACGAACCACTTTCTTTGGGATTTTGGATCAGATTGTTGTAACCCCACCCAGCAAGTTCACTCAGCCAGCTGATGGCAAAGTGGGGTTGAAATTGGACTTGCATGAGGCTATCAGAGGTATCCAAGGGGATCCCCTCCATGATACGTCTTTTCTCAGCTGTCAAATGGCCACATCGCCAAACATCATGGCAGTGTATGGCAGTCATGTTGTGCGGGCAGCCGATACAGTCTGCAATACACTTGCAGATACCACTTCCAATGATAGTGCTCACTCTGACTGTCAACACTGCTTGATCTTTGCAAGTAGAAAATCAATACTTACATTCCATATCATGGAGAACTTGGCTTGGCAGATACCAAAAGAATGACCAGTTGGCTACGGTAATCTAGTGCGCATAGGAAGATGATCTTGGACATCTTGGACGTAGAGTTCTGCTCCTCTGCTCGCACTTTTCATCTGACTATGTTTTCTTTAGTTGATGTCCTGGACATAAAAGCCTGTCAAGGCAGAGCAAACATCTGAGACACTTGCGTTTGAAAAAATGAACGGAACAATGGGAACCACATGTACGAACAGATTGGAGTACACAAACATTCTCACACACTGCTGATATCCCTTTTGATGCAAGATGATGCAACATGATGCAAGACACGTAAGCTAAAACATGGGCCTTGACGCGGTCAGGCTTTCCATCACCAATCTTGGCCAGGTCGCTCTTACTCAAACGTTGCTTCAAAGGCCTTGCGAAATGACATGGCACTTTGGCACTTCCAATTCTGACGGCAGGTGACATCAAGAGAAACTTGAGCGTACGGACCGTGCCTGACCCAAATCCGGAAATCGATGGGCGTTCCCCACAACGACGTCAAGGTCTCAGTGACCTCAGTGACCAGTGCATCTTGAACATTGAGCAACCGTGAGCAACAACTCAGCAACAACTCAACAACAACTCTTAAATTCAAACGGAAATGGTGTTCCGAGTTGGCCGCGCCTTCTGTCGCATGTGCTGCAGAATGGTGTTTCGAACTCCCAGGACCATCCGCGCGACGACGGAGTCTTTTACCTGAAGCCATGGAAGCCATGGAAGCCATGTCCGTGCAACTCCCGTGTCGCTGTACATGCTGTACAGATCTGTACAGTGGTGCAGCTGAGCTTCGATGATCTCGTGTTCGATCATCAAAGATCCATCCAGTCGCGGTGTCCAACCTCACAAATTGGAAGGTGTCAAGTGGATCAAGTGGATCAAGTGGATCAGGTGGATCAGGTGGCATTGAGGAATACTGATGTTGGACAAGTACTGCTCATGAATATTCATGAATCCTGACTCCAGATTCAAGTCCGTGACCCACAGTTTGCTGCTCAAACTTGTAAGGCACATCAGAATTAAACCTTGGACGCATCCACGGCATCCACCGTCTGTCAGACTGACATCTATATAGTGAAGACACAGTACTGTTGAACAAGTAAACATGACATATTTGCTTTGACAAGATTCACAAGAGCCAAGAGTCCTTCTAAAGATGTAGGCGTTGACAACTTGCCTTCGCTGTCAGAAAGAACACACTCTCCATCCCCAAGCTGATCATGACTTGTGACGACTTGTGACAGGAATTCTCGTCCAGTGACTTCACTTGCTCCGTGTGCGACATAGTGGTTAGCAGCTCCGAAGGATAAAGCCAGGGCCTCAAACAATTTTCATCATACCATTGAAATCTGTGCAGCAAAACCAGTCACACCATTGGAATCTTACATCTCATATCTCATCGCGCACCATTTTTCACAATTTTCCACAACCAAACAGTACCGAACCATTGAAAGCGATTGAAAGCGATTGAAAGCGATTGAAAGCGATTGAAAGCGATTGACAGTGCCTGGGTTTTGCTCTCCTCTTCAAATGTTCCAGCAACTTCACCTTAGCGATACCAAATTTCGCAAGCGACAATTGGACCCGCAATTTCACATATTTCACATATTTCACAATTCTGTTTGAACATGTTTGAAATCTTCTCCAAGTCATGACTCGACTCGAATTCTAGCCTTTGGATGAAGTATTGATGGATATTGATGGCTTGCTCTGAGAGCACCACAATGCCATTACTCTTTGTGGCAGAAGTGTAGAAAATGCCATCAAACTGGCCTTGGTTGTCACAAACAGACAATAGAAACATATAGAAACATATAGAAACATATAGAAACCATTGTTACAAAATGTTACAAACACAACACGCACATCACTGTGTCACTCAAAAAGCATTCCTACTCCGTTGATTGTTGGGGTCCAGGCCATGTGTCTTGAACTCACGTTCTCTCGAGGTCACCTGACACGTCGACGTCGGAGACGTCGGATGGGACTCACCATCTGCCGCTGCCACTAGCTTCACTAGCTTCACTAGCTGCTGGCTGCAAGATGCTGAACGAATCTGAACGAATCTGAGGTCATTGGGACGCCCGGCCCATCTCATCTCAGATGCTTTGTCAATTTTGTTAAGCACCAGAGTCACTGGAGGACGGTCTTCATCCTCGGAAATCTCTCGATTCATAAGACTTGGATGTGACAAATACTTTGGTTCCTTAAATAATCTTAAATCCATCCATTCTATGAGTATGACTCAGTATGACTTAGTATTTGATCCTCTTTTCAATCTCTTTTCATCTCCAATGCTTGTGTCACTATGTGTCACTATGTGTCACTTATGCCCCTCTCCCGTCCTTCAATGACAAAGGATTGGTGCCTGGGATTGATCGAGGCCTCCGTATCCGCCATGCAAATTCCAGCAACTTGGCATAGTTGGCATCCAAAAGACCCGTGACTATCGTGACTCAAAGAATGTCAAAGAACAGGGACACACTTCCGGGAAAAACAGGCATCGCAACGTCGCAACGTTGCAAGGTGCAAAGCTCTTCACAAGGCCACAAGGCCGCCACAGCATCTCCATCGCTCGCTCAGGCAATTCTCGACGGCCATCTTCATCCACCTGAGACTCCAACTGATGCACTTGCACTTCACACTGCTTCACACTGCTTCACAGTGCTTCCTATGACTGTTTTTGAAAGCAGCAAGATTCAGTAAATTTATTTAACATACTGTTTTTCGGCCATAAATTTCGCGTTGAACGCTTGCAACTTCTTTCAACCACCCGGGCCAGGCTCTGTGGTCGGCCCTTAGCACGCCTCCATCAACGCGTTCATGCGGAAGCGAAGTCCCGCCTGTGTCCGGTGACACGGCTAGCTTTGAAGATCTTTGACGCTCATCTGACGCTCATCTGACGCTCATCTCGCTCTTATTGAAGCATATTTATAAGATTTTATAAGCACATTGAAGCTGTCCTTTAAGCTGTTGGTTGTTGCTCAAACTTTGATTGTGATCTGACAACTCTACTATGGAATCACTGGGATCGAGACGCCTTCGCAATGTCCTCTTTGGGACAAATCTTGCGGACCACATCAAAGATTTCAGGATTAGGGCGCTTGACCTGTGGCGATGGATGTGACTCCCAACTGAAGGGAAGCTTCAGCAACTAGACCAATCAATTCCTGCGTCAAAACACAAAGAAAAGCAAACCGCAGCAAACCTGTTCAGGATTTTGAAGTGAGAAAGTATGAGAAAGTAAATCTAGGGTCAACAAGCGGCCCGTGATGTTAAAGAAGAATGAGAACCAAGTCATACAACCGCACACACACACAGAGACACGTTACATGTTTGTTTCACCGGTGAACACAGGTATAGAACATCACTGATACGGTTGCATGACCATTCCGAACTGAGCTGCCACGTCGATGATTAACAAACATAGGTCGCACTCCTGATATCCAACCCATGCCTGCGGCGATGCACCAAAATTGGATGGCAATCAGAAACAATCAGAAACAAGCATGCAATCAAGTATAATCAAGTGAAATCAGCAACTTCTCCAGGACTTGGATGGTGGTGAAAGTCCTGTCGGCCTTGGAAACTAGCTCTCGGCTAGTGATCCGCTCGTGGGAAGGGATGATCCTGGCAAGGTCAGCTCCATGGCCATCCTCTGAGTTCACTGAGTTCACGCAGAAGGAAACACAATGGCTCAGAATATCATAGAATATCATAGAATATCATAGAAATTCATAGAATCTCTCGTAGATGCAAATTTCAGCCAAATGATCCGGATGTCGGATCACATTGATCACATTGGATGTTGAGTCTCGTTTGCCTTTCCAGTCTTTCAACTTCTTTCACAACGGCGCTGTCCCGGGCACATCTAGGAAGATCAGCTGGGTGTTGCCAATGGTCTTCACACCACGGATGCCTTCTCTTGTCGTGTTCACCTGCAAAACCCAAGTTATG
Source organism: Cladocopium goreaui (assembly GCA_947184155.2). Taxonomy (NCBI): domain Eukaryota; class Dinophyceae; order Suessiales; family Symbiodiniaceae; genus Cladocopium; species Cladocopium goreaui. The sequence goes on along the minus strand of CAMXCT020000221.1, from coordinate 239,864 downwards.
CCAAGTTGCCAGTGATTTCAGAGTCCTTTCAGAGTCGTTTCTAAATCGTTGCTGTTTCCAAGACTTCACCATACAGTAAAACCAAGTGTCTAGAACGGGACTGCACAACATTGGAAGGACATTTCAGTTGACCGTCCTTCAAAATCTTAGGGTTGTATATCATATTATGTCAATATTGTCCATGATCTACCTGCCCACAAATCGAAGATATTAGTCTTTATATCCTTGAAGTGAGATCATCAAGTAATCTGATGAATCTCAATTTCTGCAGCCTCCTCCAAAACTGGGACCCAACCACAGCTCCCAGCTGCCTTTGGAGACACTGCACTGATTGGACCTGGGCATGGAAGAAACATATCTGGCTCTGAGCAAAAATCATAAAGCTTTGGGTTGGCAAAAATGCAGACAGATTCACTTCAACAAAAAACACCTTTCACTCCATCCATTTGGAGCCAGTCCAAATTGGTCTCCAAATTCCACATGCTGCTTTTGCTTGAAAGAACTACTTGATAGAACTTGTGTCCAAGGATGTCCAAGGTCTTGGCAATCCAAAATCGCATTCATAATAGCAGATTTTCCTGCCTCGGCGGGACACAACCTGTGTTCCACATCAAATGTGCTGAAATCAACAGACATTTCAATGAGATTTCCATCTTATGGAGCCGGTTTCTATCCCAGAAGCCGAGCTTCGATTTTTTTTAATTTCCGGTTTAATACGTTTAATAATGTTCAATATATTATGACTTTATATGACTTTTATGACTTTTATGACTTGCCGTGATCCGAGGTCCAAGGACCACACGTTTGGCGGGCCCATAAGCCCTGCGCAAAATCGACAGTTTTTTTGCTGCATGAAAACACATTGAATCCTACAGGTTGAAGCAGATTGATGCAGAAAGCCATGCTCAGAACTCTCAGAACTTAGAGCTTCAAACTGACTTGATCTGACTTGAACTAGAATTTGTGAAGTTTGTGAAGTTCTGCGTTCGTTGACTGACATGTCATAGCATGTGCCTACCCGCAAGAGCTGCGGATCTGCCGGCTGTACCTGTGGCTGCTGTGGCTGCTGTGGCACATTGCGGATCTACCAACCGACCATATTTCGAAACTGGGCCACCCTGCAGGTGCATCCCAGGTGCGGAATTGTGCTTCAGTTGGTACAGCACTGCGTACCTAGAAGACCCAACATATTTTAACATTGAACATCATGGAACTGTCAGCACTGGGTCATGGTCAAAGAGTGCAAGACTCATAAAACATCACAAAACATAGAGCCAAGATGTAAATCCGAGGCTTCTTTCTTGAGTCAGCAGGATTTTCTGGTCATCTCGTATTTGACCCCAAAGCCCCTGGCGTAGTTCAGTGGTCTTCGAGGTCGCAACAACTCAGCGATGTCAGGCTCCTGGTGAGGTATCGGCAGTGAAACTGAACACTTTCCTGTCTTTGAATCTATGCCCACCTGTGACCATCTATGACCTACACCGTGACTCTGCTGGATCCCTAAATAGCAAACCACCTAATTACTTTGATATCTTTTGATGGCAAGCATCGCAAACACACGGTTGATAGTGGCTCTGTAGGTGGCTATTTGCCTTGTAGAAAACTTCTGCAGACATCTCGGACACACGCTTTAAATAAACTTTACAACCTGATAACCCTTGTATTGCGATCGGTAAACCCGGTAAACCCGGTAAACACGAACACCAAGATACTGATACCATCCCAGCCACTGGGATCTGTCTCTGTTTCAAGGCGCACTTTCTCTAAGGAAAGCCTATTGGAGGCATTGCAAAAAAACAGTTGGATCAGAACAGATCAGACTTCAACAGACTTAAACTAAGATTCTCAGCAGATTCTGCAGCGGATGAGTCTTTCACACTTGACTGTCCCCGGCTCTGTACTCACATCTGACATCTGTATCCGGCGCCCTAGAAGCACTCGGAACATTAAACAGGCATCTCACATTTTCCGAGAGACTGCCGTGCTTGCTCAACTTCCCCACGTTTTCTCCCAGCTGTTTTTTTGATAAGTCGTGCAGGGCCATCAAAAAAGTCGTGAGAAGGTATCAAAATGTAATAAAGTACTAAAACACAGAGAAATTGTGGGAATGCTGGCGAAAGACTGAAAGACTGTTCCCTTGTTTCCCAGTCTTACAAAGATTCGGATTGAACACTTCCATGGATTGGTTGGTTTAATGAGTTTAATGTTGATTATTATATTGCTTAATATAATTAGCACATAATTAGCACTGCTTCTATTTTTGACAACAAAAATTCATCACGGCCATGACGGCCGAACACCATCGAACACCAAGGCCATCCTGCAGTGACCGCAGTGATGCGACCCAAATGTGGCTTCGCCAAGGACCGGCGACCACGACGGAAACTCCCGACAGGCGCCCGACCAGGAAATCGGACGGCGATTTCCGATCAACTTAGTTCAACTTAGTTCAACTATGTTCAACTTGTTGCATTTCGTTTGGAAATCACTGAAATCTTTCAACAAACTGGAACACCAGCTGGCGTTGAAAACTCAGGGTTGAGCTTCCCAATGCAGCCAGACGGGACTCGAGCCACACCGCTGCACACGGCTACACCACGATTTCCTTCTCATGGGCTTCCTGGGGACAGGTGCCAGAGGTCAAATTTCTTTTCAAACCCTGCCATTGATTTTTGAAGTATCTTATGGTACTGTAGAAATTCCTAGAACCCTTATAACTTATTATAATTTATGAATGGTGTCATTTTGTACCATTTGCTACCTGTGCTTTGTAGCTAACCGGATGCATCCGGATGCGCTGTCATTTTTACATTGAGCCAGTCCTTGGCGTGCTTGGCGTGCTTGGCGTGGGCGCAGGATCTGCAAGCCGAGGTCAGAAAGTGCGTGGGCTTTTGAGCGTCCCAAAAAGCGCAGAGTTTGTTCTCCTGCCGTGCTATGCTCGATTGCAATATGCATTGCCATGGTTCCAATATGTTGCAATATGTTGCAATATGCAAACATTGTAAACATTGTAAACATAGCAATGCAAACACCTCCCCAACGTCACATAGCAGGCATCGAAGAAGGCATCACAGATTCCATCAGCTCACCCGGCACATCGAATCTCTGAACAATTTCAGAATGTCAGATCTGCCAAATCTTACATCCAATCTGAAAGATACTGGTTTTCAAGAATGTTCAAGATAGTTCAAAGGTGTTCAAGATGTTTAGGCCACTGGGGTGCAACGAATTCGTGTAGCTGTTTTTTTTGTCTTTTCGGATCACAGCCTTTTGGCAAGGTTTGAGGGTCCATGGCAAAATGCCACATCTATATCATAATAACATATATCATGTATATAATTATTATATATATAATATATAATATATATCATGTTGCACTTCAAATGTTCAAGATCTGCCAGATCTGCCAGAGGTCCTCGGCTGTGGGTGCCACGTAGGATGGCGACGTCAGCGGTGTCAGCGCGAAGCGCTTCTCGGCCGCGGCCTCGAACGGCAGAAACGGCGATGGCCTCAGAAGTCCTGGCGCGATCGGGATCCGATGGAAGAACTTTCGGAAACAGTTGGGGCATTGGGGCCCATTGGGTCTAAAAATTTGACATTGGGACATTGGGACATTGGGAAAACAAAGTGATTGGGGATTTATATACAATGCCAATACAAAGTGAATTGACAAAGTGAAGAAACAAAGTGAAGAAATTGTGAAATTGTGAAGAAAGCCTTGATCAAATTTGATCAACTTTCTGATTTCTTGTGTCAGTTCTCTGAGTTTCTTTTTCAGATCTCTTCAGATGACAGAATCCATGGGATTCAGTGCCTTTTTCAGATTCAGTTCCGGCATGCTCCGGGTCCGGCGTCCTGCACTTGCGGCAACCCGACAGCTGTGAACTTTCAACACCTCTTGAGCGCAGGTCGAGTTCGTGGCAGCCGGGCTACCGCAATGTGCAAAAAGCGCCTCACAGCTGCAGGAAAATCTTGGGAAAGATGGTACTGGTATGTACTGGTGACAAACATATTTGAAAAACATGTGGTGACCCATATATCTCATGTAATCTCATATGGTCGCATGATGTGGTCTAACAGATTCTAACAGTTTGGAGAAAACAACTTAGAAATATAGGCAGATTAGACAGTGACGTGCAGTGACATGCAGTGACATGCAAGCAAGGCACATAGTGACAATTCACCAACTGGTGCATTTGCTCGTCTTCTTTCAACCATGGTGCCGGATCAAAGCCCGTGTCCCCAGGTTTCGTGCCTTGTGACAGGAGAGATGAGTCTAACATGAATCATGATGCATCACTATGCATCATGATGAATCTCATTGAATCTCAGAAATAACTTTAACAAAATACTTTACCATATGTATAACTTTTCTCCTTCAAAAGCACAAAGAGACAATGCTGGTGACACGTCCGACACGACGACTCAGGGGCTGTGTATTCATTTGACTTCTTTTGGCAAAGGCTTTCGACAAAGAACATCTGAAAAGAACCTCACCGCACCCAAACAGCGTGCAATCTAAGGTGCTGTTGCAGATCTTCAGTGTGTCATTGGCACCGAAAATCCATTTCACTTGGTTCATGTGCCAAGCCCCAACAAAGTACTCCAAGTCTCCTCAGTTGAGCTCACAGGGCGCCTTTTGCATGCTTAACTACGTAGGGAAAACAGGACAGGATTCTGCCGATATCATGCTGAGGATAAATCCTCCGGCATCCAGCACGTTCCAATGCACCAAGCATCTGTGAACCAATGCAGACAACCAGTTGGTGTTCTCAGTCGCTTCCCCTCCAGCGAATGTGGTCTCTGCGTAGAACACGGAGTTGGGGTAGCGCCTCGACCAAGCGGCAAAAAAACAAGGAACACGCCTATGATCCACCCTGAATATCCCTGAATATCACCTTGGGAGGGCTCAAAAGTCTGAAAAGTCCAAATTGGACTTGGTTTACTCCTTTCACTCCTTTCACTCGTCATCTGCAGCATTTCCATATATTTCCTCCTGAGATCTGGACTCTGACATGGCTTTGGCAAAGCGTCGATGAGGGCAGAGGAAGGTGCTGTCTGAGATGACCTCGACATGGACACGTCTGGACGGAAAACTTCGAACAGGTCTTGCACCTCTCCAAGGCACTCAGCACGACTGAAGTAGGCAAAGCCAATCATGTTGTATCACCGTCTGCATTACGTGTTTGATTATACTCGTATCATTGATCATGTTGGATCTATAAATTCAAGAGAAGTCAGAGAATCTCAACCGTCTCAACAGGCTCAATCTCTGTACATTGAGGCTGAAACACGGCTCATTCGGTAGAAGGGGGCCATGTTTCCACGTCCGTGCCTCAGAATCTTTTCTGTTTGCTTCGACCTCTAAATTCTGTCTTCATTTGGAAATCAAAATCTCCCACTTTGCTTTGCTTTGTCTCCTTGGATTGTCTTGGTATGTTTCTGTCGGTCGTGAGTCAAGTGACGGATAGATCTTGATGATGGATGAGTTGAAAGCCCATGTCCTTGGAGCGCACGTATCGCAAGAGTCGATTACTTCATCTCAATGAAATGCTCAATGAAATAATGAAATGCTGCAACATGATGCAACACGTACATATCGAACAACCTTGAAGGATTTGAGATCCGCTTGTTGTCGTGTTGTGAAGGGAATACGGAGCTGGTGTTAACTTCAGCATTGAGATCCCCAAGTGCAAAATACAGGAGCACCATAACATAAAGGTCAGCCGCTCAAGATTGGAATTGTCATGGCTGGTGGTAGTGTCCACATTCTTCCAGGCTTCCAGGGACTTGTTTCATCTTCCAGTTTCAGAATGAGTTCAAACAGAAACACCCCAGTTTGTTGAATTCCTCAAGAATGAGTCCAAGAATGTCAACAAGCCCCGCAGCTGAAAACAGGGAAAATACAACCACTCACCAAACCAGTGACTCAAGCGAGTGAAACAATTGTAACAACTGAAAATAGCAAAATTCAGAAATTCAATAGATATCAATAGTCCCGAGAATGGGCAAACGTGGTTGGTGAGCCATGCGGGAACATGTGTACCACGGCCTGAGACTTGGTAGGGACTTTCACCTCTTGACTCCTGACATCTCCTGACATCTCCTGACATCTCCTGACATCTCCTGAGCGATTTGCTGAGTGACATGATCTCATCGGTTGCAGCGTGGGTGAGCTCAGGCCCCTGCAAAAGCACTGGATGTCAACATTCTGATTTGGGAATGGCAAACCCCACTTCCATGCAGGAGCCAGCAGTGTAGGTACTGCAGGTCCATATAAGTACATCATGCCGCAGTTTACAATTCATGGCCACACAATGCCAAACAGCTCTGTATGTTTCTTGCGCATGCATGACATATGTAGAGCTCCCCCGTGGCCTTATACCAGGGATACGCGGCATACATCAGACCGGCGAAGATGGTGCCCTCATCGGTGCCGTGGTCCAGGAAGACCTCAAGAGCTACGCCATGTGTGGGCCGACGCAATCGACACAATTCTATACTTGGGATTACTTGGGTACTTGGGGGACTGAGGCAAACCCGTCTTGAAACGAATGACGTAAATGGAAACATGTGCTTCATAAGAAAAACATATGAAAAAACATACGAAGTCTTACCCAGAGATCTTTTCATCCTGACGCCCAACGAAACATCACTTCACCTTCGCTCCCAATTACTTCACCTTCCCACGACCATTCCCCGGCCTTTGCTGGATTTACCTGCGGGAGACTTCAATTGTCAATGCTGGTGAATGGATGTGAAACGCGAAAGATGGACCGAACCACGATTTGGGAACCCGCAGTGACCGCAGTGGAAGTAAACGCCATCTATATATCCATCACCATCTTTTCCAACCACAGCTGTCACAACATGATACAACATGCACATCCAAACAAAGCCACTCTTGAGGCCACTCTTGTCATTGTCTTGCGCTACATTGATTCACATGATTTGTCCAAGCATGGAGACCCAAATGGGAGGAACAAGAACAATAAGTCAATCAAGAACACAACTAGTAACAACTACCAGTAAGAAAAACTAAAATTAACTGAACTGAATTCACTGAATGAATCTAATGAGTTCCGAGGAGTTAAAAAAACGAAGTTCAGCGCTCGAGCCGCTCGAGCCGCTCGCCTGTTGCGCTTCGTAGAGCTGCCGCGGCGGCGCTGGAAGGCCACGAGGAGAGCCGTCCACCACGAAGCTCACGGGCAAGGCCGGCCACAGCGGCGGAGCCGTGATGGGCAGATCCTGGGACCACTTCAAAAAACAAACACAAAACAACAACATTACAGATATCAGTTATATTATCAGTTATGTTATCAGCTATATTATCAGTTATATCAGTTATATACAAATATAACAACATTAACAGTTTATTATAGTTTATCAACAAACACATCAACAAACATATCATAACAAGAAAAAAAGGAAGCACCTCACATTTGCCGACAAAACACTTGACTCACTTCACATCTAGAACACTTGATATCTAAAACGGACCAACCTGCCCAAAAAAGCAGCTCCAATTAAAGAACTTCAATATATGAAGGGTTCACTGCATTTCGTGTAAATTGCTGCCTACACGTGGCCAGCTTTGGAACTTTGGGCTCTTCCACGGAGCTTTAGATCTCGCCAAGCATCGCCCACTTTCAAGCCCACTGACTGGATACCACCCTGGGACTTCAGAGACGTAGGAAAATGTAGGAAAATGTGTAGGAAAACGGATTCAGAAACAACGAGAAACAATGTGGTATCCGATATCCCAGAGATTTCTGATTTCGAATCCTGCCTTGAAGCCCAAAGCAGACCAAGCGGCCTCAGCAATTTTACCTTGGCAACGAGATGAGACGGAAGAATGGCAAACAAATGAGAACCCATGAGACATATCACTCATATGACTCATATGACTCATATCACTCTAACAAACGCGCACAAAAACATACAAAAACCATTGGAGAAACGGTCTGTGAATTCGCTTGTCTGATCTGCCACTTGGGGCCCAACCCAGCAGCAGAAACTGTCTGTGATTCAGTATCCAACGGTCCAACACATGGTATTTCTGTCGCAGTTGACAAGAGAATTTCTATCGTTCTAGGGCCTTTAAAGAACCATATGACCTCCCACAGAGATCTGTAGGGCACTGTAGGGCACTGTGGGGCCTACGGCAACTGATCAAAATGATCGACGGCACCTGCAATGCTCCACTTGCTGAGGCTTTTCAGCTCTTCAAGGTCCTGACGAAGTCGCGAAGCGTGTCAAATTTGATCGACAGAATCTCCGACAGAATCCATCAATATCCCACATCCAATTCATCACAAATTCCCACGGAGGACTCCTATTGGCACAAAAAACCTCAACCAAGAATACATTTTTGGATGCTAGGAGCCTTAGCAACTGTTCTAGTAACCGTTCTAGTGACTGTTCTTGATTGTTTTCTGATAAGTGCAACTCCTGATGAACCGACCCATATTGACCCTTGTGCGGCACAAGTTGTGCCTGATGTACCTGATCCTCAGATGCATTGTAGAACGCCTATCGCCAAAACGAGGGACACAAGAAAGATCAGTAAGCTGGAAAATCCATCCCTTGCCAATGGCTTTATTGATAAAAATCTCAACTACTTCGTATCTGCTTCGGAACTACTTCACATTCTTCATCATTCTTCTAGAACTTCGGACACCGACTCAAATTCTCAGCTGCCTGCCTCGTGAGGTAACTGTCGCAAACACTTGACTTGGTCCGTCTCGTCGCATCCCAACTTCTTGGCCAAGGTCCGGTAGAAGCTGATCGCTTCATCCTGAGGTGCAAAATCAGAAAATTTTGCACTTCAAACATCTTCAAACACTCACGGTTAAAGCACTGCAAACCCTAGTTAACAAATCAGAATTTGCATGACAATCATGGTGTCAGATGCACCGTATCTCAAGCAACTAGCTGTCCTTGTCGGCGTAGTACCAGCCAGTGTCCTTGGTAACCGATGGCAAATATGCAACTAGAACATTTGCGCAGTCTTTGATACATCTTGATATATCTTGGACATTCTCTGGTGAGATTGCTTGCACCACTTTCAGAATTCCGGCGCTGATGGCGATACTCAGTCAGAGTCCACAACAGATTTCTCGGCAGTTCTGTTTTCAGTCCCAAGAAGGACAAGAACCGTCTTTTCTTCTGACACCACCCGCTACCAGTACGGTCACCATGGCTCCAAAGCTGTACCCTCCAAAATCCCTTGGGCGAAGAGATTTCGACTGGCCGGACTCAAGAGATGGAACCTGGAAGAAATGGCAAGTCTGGGCAAAATTCCACACTCAAATCTCCAGTTGCCCTACCAATGGGGAACAACTTTCTCCAACCTTTCTCAGCCTTTCTCCAACTTTTTTCTCCAACTTTTTCTCATCGTGCTAATCCTTGCTACTCCGTGCTACTCGTCCAGATTCGTCCAAGACGCTGCACTGAGAAAGCACCAGAAGAATGACCCAGCAAGGTCACGCGACCTGTCGTGGCACTCGCAGCACCAGCACCACATTGTACAGTTGTGTCATGTTGTGTCATGTTGTGTCCTTGAAAGCTTTCAACCGTCTTTCAACATATTTCAACTTTTTTTTGACAAAGTGATACTTGACCACTAAGTTCAAACAGCAACACAGGAATTCGGAATCTTCATGAATCTTCCACATCTTCCAGCATTGTTCAACACATTTCAGCACCAAATCTCCACTTCAAGGCATCGGACCCACCGCCCCACCTGGATCTCCTCCGAAGGTCTGAATGTTTCGCTGAACCCTTGGGCGAGATTCGAATGGGGAGAAACCGCAAAACGCAAATTGAGTACTGGACCAATGGAATCCAAATTGAATCCAATGGAATCCAATTGACCCTATATCCATGGCATTGCGTGGCATTCCTTGCATTCTTGAAGCACATTCATTCAAATTTCTTGGGGTTGAAGCGCTTGTGAGCGTCTTGAGAGTTTGTAGATCCTCCAAATATCCAAGACGGAATCTTCATACAGCGACTCCAGGGGCTGGTTTGCTTAGCCATTGCAGTCTTTAGAACAATCGCGTGGAGTGTCAAAAACGAAGACAAACTTTCGCATGGTTCTCACGCAAATTTTTTCTTTGGGGCTGCTGACATCAATATTCGAAAATCTCTGCTTCTTCCAAACCGTTTCTTGTGAGATCGTAGAATTGAGTAAGCAAACAAAGCTTAATGGTGACGAGTGTTGCAAACTGGATCATGACGACATGTCCCAGAAGTCAAGCAGAGCGCGACTCCTGCGTTTCCTCCCTCAATTCTAGCAGATTTCAGTAAGATTAGTAAGCTGCTTAAGCTGCTGAAGCTTGCAAACCCAGATCCTGACAGATCCCAACAGCCTATTTTCAGGGAGCAAATCAGTTCCCAGCAGTCTTCCACCGTAGAGTGACCACTGCAGAGCCAGACGTTGATCCATGGCTTCGTAGTTTCCCATAGCACCATCCCCTGCCTGACGGGCCAAAATTCTACAGGAATCCTTCAGATATTCGGACTATTCGGATGGTATTCCACACGTTGATCTGAAGGGGAAGTATCCAATCACCCTACTGTGCAGACATAGGGGTATGGCGGGTATGGGCACGTCTGAGATTGATCATGATTACATGATTGATAATGAATCTAAATTAAGTTCCACTGAATAATACATCACTGCGACGTATCAGGTTGGATTTTCATTTGCTCATCTCGTTGTCCAAAGTCTGGACAGGTGGTATTACCATATTGCCATGCTGTGCTCATTCGGACAGGTCTGCGGAGAATCTTTTTTTTTTGTTTTGTTTATTTCTGTGTCGAAGTGGCCATGGCTGACTGCAATAGACCATGCAAATCCAGAATGCCATGATTTTTGTGAAAGAATGATCAGAATGATGAACAATGCGTTCTGCCATCATCTGCCAGCACCAGCACCTCCTTGGCCAGGTCTTCATGTGCCCAATGTCCCAGGAAGCCGCTGCGGTAGCCCACGCTGATGAAGAGCGCCTCGTTGCGGACCTCGCAGTGAAGATCCACTGATTCGCTGCGCTCTAAGATTGAAAGCAAAATGACCAAAATGATCCATCACCAAAACACGGCCTGCTCTGGATGATGAACAGTTGACATCCATCCAATCCCTGCATCCAATCCTAGCCACTGCTTCTGCCAAGGGACTACAAATCTTGCCGCGTCGTACCAACTTCCTCACCAAGTTCAGCAATCTTGGACTATCTTCTGACCGGTGGGTCGAACTGTGTCCCATGAACTGTTGATCAGGAAAGCTTCCGATCCCTAAGTGATAAAAAATGGGCTTTTGGGTCTGCAGTAAACAACAAACACGATGAACATCGCTAAACTCAAATTACGGCTTTTCATGGCTTTTCTCTACTGAATGGCTTTCTCCACTACCCAAATATTCGCCGCACCTTGAAACCAATTCGTCCCAGTGAAGCCGCCTCTGAAGGGAAGAGGCTGTCAGTGACTTCGGGTTGTTCCATGAGTATCTGCTTCACTCATTTTGACTCGACATGACTCGACAATACGTGTGTTTCATGGTGGAATGGTCCGCTGATATGAGCGGATAGATCATGACATATCATGATCATATTTCTTGAATGCCAGTCAGAAATTGCAGTCGTGTCATGCTCTCGACCTAAGACGACTTGCAGATGCAAACCAACCTTTATGAAAATCTGCTCTTGATAGATGCAATTGCACCACATTACACGAATGCAAGACCTTGGTTCTACTATCTTCTACTATGTTCTACTCACTGGGCAAGGCTTTCATGGTTTCTGCCATCCTTTTCTACCCATTACAGTTGGATCAGTTGGCCTTATTGGTTCTACGAGATTCTACCCACCTGAGGTGCAACCAGCTGTAAGCCCTGCAAGTTATCCTCACCACCATACCCACCATCCACGGCTCCTGGGATCAAAAACACGAAGACAGGTCGAAGCTTTGCTGCCTCAGAACTCCGAAACAAAATGAGCCTCGAACCTTTTCGAGAATGGCATCCTTGGCATTCCATGAAACCATGCTGCTCCTTTGCTGAAGAACTTTGATTTCTTCGATTTGGAAGTTGTTGTGAGCCCACTCCAGTGTTCCCAACGCTGACAGCTGCTTTGTTGGAGGATATTGGAGGCAGAAAGACCTATGCATATGTTGCATGTCCAGCACAAACACAGTGCTGTGACGCCATGGCCGCCGAAAAGAAATGTTCTCAGCCCAGTGGGTAATCCGAACCTGAGAAGAACCAAAACGAAAGGCAGTGCCCTTTTTGTACCGCATGTGGGTAAGCCGAGGTGAGGAGCTGCTAGTCTCGTTGGCGCCTGGCAGAACCGGAGTTATGGATTGGTTTGGCAAGATGTGTCTGGATGAGGGAGAAAAGATACATATTTAGTGAGTTAAACATGTATATCAGATATGAGGAATGAAGCAAATGTCACTGGAAATAATCAGCATGTATAAACCCATATTTTATCTTACCAATGACCATTGTTGGCCACAGTAAGGCAAGATGAGATATGCACAATCTCTGGACATTGATAGTATTGGGGATGTACATTTGGGATCTGTTCAGAGATGAGTATTTTCAAGACTGTTTAGAACTTGCGCGAATGACAAAGATCAATATGTTCCCAGAGCTGTTTCATACGGAACCATGTTGAATCAGCGTCATAGTACCATTTTCCGCCTGAAAATTTTTTCCCGAAACGGAAGCCTTGGTCAGTCATTATTCAGTATTGGTACCATTGATTGTACACAAATCGATGTTCCTGCCACATGCATTTCTCTTCATTGGGTTCTCACCCCGAATGATAGCCGAGGTCGCAGAGCCTGTACCAAGAGCTATGTTTGCTTCACGCAGCGCCAGGTACTGTGAGCAGACCTGCCGTCAGTGGCGAGACTTGTGTATAACTGTGGGTTTGACATCTCGACTGGCTACAACTATCATGGCCAATGTTGATGTTTGGTATCGGATAGAAGGAAAATGGTTTAACAACAGGTATTGATAAGAGAATTGGAGGTATGTAACGACGAAGACACAAGGCTCGTGGCAGCGGTGGACATTTGTTTCAGGCAGCGTCATGACGATGTTTGTAGTCGCTCAACGTCGGGCTCGACGCACAAGCTTTGGTGCTGGTCGAGCAGGTTGATGGGAAGCTAGCAGCGGGAGAGTGACCGTATCACGTAGATACTGCAGATTGTATCCTCGCAGGATATTGTCGAGCTGCTGAAGAGTCGTATGTTCCTTTGTGTGGAACATGTTGTAAGCAGAACGTAAATGTTCTGGCCTGGGCTTGTTCAGAGCAGTAAAGTCAGGGAGACGCAGGAGAAGGACGTCGTCTATGTTTTGGACCCGGCTGAGCAAAACGAAGCAAGCGATCCAGTAGTCATCCTTGGCGTTTAAGGGGTGTTAGATTGATGCCAAAGAGAGCTAGAAATTAAGGCAGCACAGTGGGAATAGTGAGAAACAGTTTGCGGATAGAAAACGACGAGGCACTAATTTCATTTGTGGAGGTCTTGCGAGATCCAGAATGATAGCAGGTAGGGTTTGTCCTTGGAGTGTGTAATGGGTGAGTGCAAAGAGGTTGGTGGCGGGTATTTGGCATCGATGCAGTTGTAGGAAGGCTTTATTGTCTGCGTCCAGAAGTGCGTGATCCACGTGGGCATCCCGAGGGTAGAATCGCCATGGTTGGGTTGTCGGCGTCAACAAGAAACGTCCGGCTCCGAGTGCAGCATGTTTCACCCAAGTAGCATTAGGAACGCGCAGGAGCAATGCTTGTGGCAAATACAATAAAGGATGTGGAGGCAATGTCGGGTCGCGAGGAAACGACCTTAGTTGCGATGAGGAGACATGGAGAAAGGCGAATAAGGAAACGATGTTTCAAGCTGAAAAGTGGCAAGCGACGGCTCAGTGTCTGCCAATACGATGTCGTCGACGATGACAGTGCAGCCACGAACGACGCCGAGTTCTGGACAGAGTTTGGTCTCAAGGCAAAGTTGAACACCAGGATATAATGCAAGAAAACCAGGTAGATTTGCAGTTGCAGATAGAGTGTGTACTGCGGCTGCCTCCTGTGCCAGTGTCGGATCCAGTGTCACGTTGCGGTTCCCGAAAGAGCTGCGATCTGCAGCGACAGCCAAGACAAGCCGGTGCCCGGCGGATTGAGCGGCTTGCTGGGCTCTTTGCATGGTCTTGCAAACACGGATTGTATGCCGCATGACACCGACTGTGCAGGTGCTGGGGTGGAATTTGGGTTGGAACATGCGAGCATCTGCAGTTTGAAGGAGTCGATGGTGTAAATGTTGGCAGGACTCGTGGGAGATGCCTTGATCGGAAAGTAAATCCTGTAGAAGTTGTTGCAGTGGACCTCTGCAGCGATGGCTTTCCTCGAGTATCAGGACTGCGGAAATAGATCGCCAAAGGGCTGCGCCTGCGGCAGCGTGCATCAAGGAGGGCGAAGAGGCTGAGGTTGGTGTTGATGCGTCTGGTTGAGTGGCACGTGGTGGGTTGATCAGGCAGGAAGCACCGATTGGAGGAAGTTGGTGAAAGTCACCATCTAATCGCAGAGCAAGACCTCCCCATGGAGTAGTATGTAAATTGAATATTTGGCGACAGCGCAGATCGATGAATGCTAGGATTTCGTTGGAGATCATGGACACCTCGTCGATGAAAAATGTTGTGACTTTGTGCCAGAGGCGAATCAATGCGTCTTTCTGGGAACCAAGGGAAGAAATTGCTGATGCCGAAGCAGTGCTGAAATCAAAAGGTAAGGCCAAAGCGGCGTGCAGAGTTTGTCCTGCGACTAGACGTGCGGCCCGATGAGTGAAAGCAGCCTGCAGGGTGGAAGAAGGCAGAAAGAAGTGCAAGAGGTCGGCGGCGCAGTTGGTGATGAAAGTTTTGCCAGTTCCTGGCCCGCCGAGAAGCAACGATGCCTGAAATGGTGGAAGGGCAGTAGTAAACCCCCAAGCACGATTCAGTGTGGCTTGCAGCCAGGCTCCAACCAAGAGCAAGTAGGCGGCTTGTTTCAAGTTGATGGCGCCAACGGTGTTGGAGCATCGGCCGTCTTGGATCCATGCGGTGATGCGATCGAAAACAGTTGTTTCTGTTTTTGGGAAAGGAGGCTGAGGGAAATTGCTGCCCGCAGGATGCGATTGCGAGGTTGGTGGAGTAGGCAATGCTGGGTCCCACGTTTTCTCATCGCGTTGCAGTTGACGCAGTGAAAGATGAGATGGAAAAGGCCAGCCATGATAAACGTCGGCAGGATCACATGGTGAGTAAGATTGCGTGCCCACAATTGCGTCATCGAGTATGCGGAAGAGAATGACGAAGCTTGCGGAGGCTGGTGGAAGAGGCCATAATTCGGAACGGGACAGTGGCAGTAGAATGTCCCACGTTGCTGCAAATGATGGTGAAGTTCGAATTGAAGCTGAAGCTGAGGCCTAGCGTAAAAGTTGCGATGGGATAGGTGCCACAGTCGTGGATATGTTATATGAATCCCCCGTTGAATTAAGTCAAAGGGTTGTTGTCAGCAATTTTATAGTGATCAACCTAGAGACGTTGACCTCCTCAAACTTATAGATATTGCATGAGGGGGATTTATATTATATAATTCCTTGTTAGAGAAAAGGAGCGGAAGGTAGAAGCTTGAAAAGGAATAGGCTCCGGAACGCTATTTGGGATGTCTTTCCAAGAAGTATGGAAGGGAAATTGTTCCCATAGTGGACAGGAAGCAAAGTGATTCCTTTAAGGCGCCTCATCGGGAAAATCATGTGGATCCAGGTCGCCGTAGTCTATGTCGTAGGTTTGATCGCAGCTGACGTCAGAGTCGGAATCAAGTTGCCCAGGAGGTGGACCATGTTCCACGGTTGTGGTGTCGGGGACGCCGTGCAATTCATCAGGATTGCAACGGAGTTCGCGATCAGCAGTTGTGGGGTCAGAGAGCCCCATGTTGTCGATGTGGTTGATGATATGCAGTGTACGTTGTGCCCAATATTCAGCACTCAAGGGGGAAGCACGTGTAGAAGGTGATGGTAGTGAAGCAAGGAGACCAGCAAACCAAGTGTCAAAGGCTTCGGACCAGCTGGCGCAGCCGACAGAGCTGGGAAGCAATTGGTGGAGATCAACCCAAGGCTTGAACAGAAGCAAAAGTAAGAGACCGCGTTTGTTGGCATCTTCTGTAACCGGTGGAATTCGCGGTCCCATCAAATGTGGTATTTTCCAGGCAGTTGCTGTCAAGACTTGCTGTCGAAGCGAAGTTGCGCGTGGATGCTGCGGTAGGAAGGGAATGTTTCCGGGAGTTTTGAATGTTGTTTTGGATGTCGGAATGCGTGTGACACCAGCTGCGTAGAAGTAGAGGGGCCAACCTTGTAGATCGTCGCCGCGAAAAGGATAATCATCACTGGAGGGAGTATAGAACTGAGGCTGTCTGAAGTGGTTGTTGGTGTCAGAGCAAGCTTGAATGCTTTCTTCAGGGAAGATGAGAACTGAAGATGGCGTTGCGGCTTCGACGGAAGCGAGGTGTGAGCCATCAAACGGTTCGGAGCTCTCGAGTCGAGCAGCCAGATGGTAGAAGTAGAGTTTGTGGAAGGAATGTGTAGAATAAGCCTCTGGGTAGCCCAACAGGTAAGAAATCATTTCTTGGACTGACTTGTGTATACGCCGTTGGCAGGACATCAGCAATTTGGACAGGGTTGAGCGTGCTCGAGCTTTGTGGTCCATGCCTGCATGAGCTGCGCCGAGGTCTTGCTGCAGTTTGTGTGTTGCGGTATGAAGTAAGGTCCACAAGGAAGCCAGGTGGGGTTGTGTCTTTGTAGTGTAGCAACTGACATAAAACACCAAGGTGGACATGTTCTGAGCCATCCGTCGGCGAATCAATGCAGCAGGATTGGGTGATTGGAGGTAGTCGGCTGGAAAACGTAGAAGGGTGGAGATGTCATGGTTGCATTTGCAAGTAGCCAGTATGATAGGGTTCATGCGACCGAAGAACTGATGGTGCCGTTCTGTTTGAAATGCGTCGATGTGAGGTGGCTTGGTTCCAAGCAGAGGCTTGGGGCAAAGCTCAATACCGTGACAACGTTCCCAGACATGAAAGCCAAGAGGTAGCCAATGCCAGAAAGATAGCCTACAATAGCCTCTCTTTCCAATTTTGCCCTTGTAACACGTCTTTGGTTGGCAGCAGTGAAGAAGACCGCTGTAAAGCACAGAAGCACGTAGATCGTAGAGGAGCATGGATGCAGTGTCTGTGTGCAGTGGGGCGATTGTGGTTGCAAGGTAGTCCAAGCACCAAGGAACAAAAGGCTTTTGCACAGGCATGTCGAGAGCGAATGGGCAGTCGATGAAATCATGGGCATACAGGAAATTGTTGGGGTCAGCCGCAAACCAATGATCGCTGGCAGCGACGAGGTGTGGCCGGTAGTGTGGATGCATGAGCTTCATCTGTGCATCGGAATATGGCAAGGGCCGTAAGTTTTCCAACGTTGAGCGTGGCAAGTCAAACATAGGGGGGATGGCTTCGAAGGATGTGACGACGATGGAGTTGATCCATGCCCAAAGTCGCTCTTCTAGAAGAGGGAGTTGCGCAGCAAAGTTTTGCACTAAGACATGGGGTCCTGGAAGCCGTAACAGAACAAGAGGAAATGAATATGTAGGCTGCCTCTTTGCTGTGGTTCGATGACACCAAAAGCTGCGCTAAGTGGACCGAAGATGCCTTGCCCGTCAATGGAAGCAATGCCATCTGTTGGAAGCTGCTGGGCGGATGGAACCACTTTCAATAACGTGGAGAGGAAAATGTTGACATGTAGATGGAAAGCTTCGACTGCTGCCGTCGGATCAAGCGCGACCATTCGCCACAGATTGGCGTCACGGAGGGCACACAAAAGATGCTGATCAAGTTGCACCTGTGGTAATGGTGTGGGAGGTGTTGTCAAACCACGTCGCCAGGTAAAGGGATGCAAGACGTCAGCAGGATTGAACGTAACAAATAGCGAAGGACAACCAAAATAAGTGATGAGAGAAGTCAGTTCACCACGCATCATGCGTCGAGCTGCGTCCGTGCAATGAATTTGTCCTTGCACTGCTTGCAAGCAGCGAAGGATGGCTTTCATGGCATTTGGAATGTCATGAGAGCGCAATGCATCAGGGATGGAGCCATGCCTGAGCAGACAAAGGAGTTGTTCGGTAGCATGACAAGTTGTAGATGGTAGAAAGTCGAAGAAGGCAGATAGCAAGTGAAAGGAAGGAATGAGGAATTATATTGATCATGTATGTATGTAAAGATTGTAAAGGGAGTAAAGGTAGTGAATATGGAGGGAAAAATGGATGCTAGTGAAAACCATTGCTGCAGAGAAGGTACTCTCCGACAGTGCTTGCTACTTGCGTCCAGTCAGTAGCTTGAAGGTTGACAAAGGAAGGGAGTTGCTCTCGGAAATGTGGGGCTTGGACTCGTATGCGAACTGCGCGAAGGAGACGGCGTCTATGCAGCACAGAAAAGAGAACAGAAATGAAATCCAAATCTTTTCTCGGATGAAGCTGAAGGGGCCGATCACGTCGTAGGAGCAAAAGTTTTCCCCAGTCATGATCAGAGAGATATGTTCGACGTGGTTGGCCATCAATACCATCTCCGTATGGGAATTGCAGTGGGAAACATGCCGTCCAGAAGAAAGGGTCGTAACTGTTAAGCGGTTCGTCGGCATGGGGGACAACGACATAGAGCTTTTCTTTGCTTTGGGCGGGCCGGGTCTGATGGATGAGATCCTGTTCGAAAGAGCGATGGTTGCTGCTGGAGGCTAGGGATCGAAGAGCGTATTGTACTACGTGAACATCAGCAGCGGCAGAAACAGCATTGGAGGTGGCATGACGCTCGTAGCGCTCGCAAGCTAGCAGAGCAGTATTCCAAAGTTGCAAAGGGTCTGTGTGGTCGACGCCAGGGTCAAGAACAGCAGCATGAATTGCGGAATCTGTTCCACCAGCAGTAGATGCGTCAACTGGACCAAATTCCCTGGTCAAAGATTCTTGGCTGACTTGAGCAAGAGCAGCCCAGGCTGGTGGCACACCGTTAGCAGGAAGGTCTTGCAAGGATGACATGTCAATGGTGATGTCAGCATAGTAAGGGTTGTGTTGCGTGAGCCAGAGCAGAGCGCGATGGACTGCGCTGCGTCTCACGACGAACTCCTTGGAGAAATGCAAGTTGCTTTGCAATGCATCTGTGAAGAAGACACTCAGGTAGTCAGAGACCTGCGCTGCAGAGACTGGAAGTTGTGAAAAAATTGTAGCGGCATTCTGCGGGAATGCGATGGCACTGGTAGTGCCAAGCATGCCTTGTTGGCGTGCTTCTGGGTCACCAGAAGGAGTCAATGTGCGGAGCCGACGGACAGCAAACCCTCGTGCAATGAAAAGTTGTTCCCCAAAGGACAATGACTGGAGTTCCTCTGGTGCTGGTAGACAGAGATTGTTGTTGGCCAATGCAGATGGAGGCAAGGTGGGCGACGCTTTGCGGAAAGACCGAGCACACGGGACACATGCCAGGCACTGCAATGAGGCAGTTGGATCGAATGTTGCGATTTTCCATGTTTCTTGAGCATCTGGTGCAAGGTGCAGGAGCCAAACGTCCTGAGGCAAAAGTAATAACCGAAAACTCGCGCCGGGAACTCTGACTGGCAAAAAAAAGGAAATATATGCAGATTTGACAGGAAAGGAATCTGATGACCGACCGATTTTGTTGGGAACTGTTATTGGCAGAAAAAGGAACATATGTAAATTTGGTAGGTAAGAAGCAGATGCATCAGGATTGACCTCTATAGGAGCAGGTACGAAGAATTCTTGTAGTCGTTGGAGTGTTAGGCCACGGAAAGCTGGTGGTACATCGAGAGTGGCATAGTTGGCAAATTCTTTGAGGAAAAGAGTTTCAGAAAGTAGGGGATGCAGCTGAGCAAGGTCGCATGGTGGGGCGCGGAAGTCCAGCAGTTCGAAGGTCATGTCCCAGATTGGGCACGCGCAGATGCCGCAGAGGCGGGGTGGTTGTAAACACTGATGAAACTGCTCATGGTATTCCTTTGCATGCGCCAGGAGTATGGAAGCTGGAATAGCTGAAGGCCACTTTTGAGCAGATTCTGCCAGGCGCCGAGAGCGAGCAGTGGAATTTGGGGCTGGTTGTACATCTGTGGAATAGAATGTCGGTTCTGAAGCGGTGGTAGCAGCTGCTGTTGCTAGGACTGCAAGACGTTCTGCTGAAGATCGGCACCAGAAATCCCATTGCTCTGCAGGGTATTGCATACAAACATCGAAACAATGTAAAAATTTGTCTAGGGCATCACAGGTCGAGTAGCCAAGTAATGCAGTAGTTCTGCTGTGACGATGAGTAGATGTGCTGGAATTGTTCGTCGCCACCGTTGGTCTTGATAGCGGCGCAGTAGTGTGATCTGGTTTGCATGGGTACCTGAGATCTCTTGAATCGTTTGCCATAGATCATGGAAGGCATCCGTCGACCAGGCTTGTTGTTGGAAACAAGATGTTTGCTGCAACAGTTCGACAGTCTGCGCGAAGAAATCTAGGCGTGGCCCCAAAACCAAGCAAAACCAAGGACGAGCGGCATATTCACACATTTTCCAGTGAAGGTCACATGGTTGGGAGAGGATCTGTCGTGCTTCTGCTACGTTAGGGACTGTGATGAGAGAGTAACGACGTCGGAGGAATAGAAACACTTCAGCGAAGTACTGGTAGCGTGGAATGTTGGAGCGGTGCCATCGAAAGTTCCCGGCAGGAAAAGCAGGTGCCTTGATCCTTTGACTCTCTATATTAATCACACCATTTGAGGTGGGATAATCTTTGACGGAAATTAAAGCTGCATGCCAGAGAAACTCAAAGTCGGGTACGGAGAAGACCTCACTCTGGATTTCAGGTTGGACGCGAAGAAAATCTCTGATTGCGTTCAGGCGAGCAAGCAAGGCGACGCTGTTGTCGCCGGGGCGGAAGTCACAGTTGTATCTGTGACCCCTGTAGCGAAGCCGAGCTTGAACTTGCTGAGTTTCGGCAGACATCTGTGGCAATGAAAAATGAGTCAAGCTTTGTCTGCTGAAAAAGATCAGATGAAGTTGGGGCAACCTTGAGTTCAGTATGACTGATGTAGAGTGGTGAGCAATGAAATATTAGAGATAAGAATGGCGGGAGTGGAGAGCAGATTCTGGTGTGAATGGACAGTGGACATGTAATGGAGTGAGTGGAAAGCAAGTGAAAGCTAGCTGCTGCAGAAGCGGACATAGATCTGACGCGATTGTGAAATATTTTTGCTGTGGCATCTCTTTGCATTGCAGAGTCCTGTTGCCGTACATAAGTTCGACATCTCTGACATGTCCCCATGAGTGGCTGAGATTAAGAAATTACCTCTGCGTGAGTGGTCCTCTAAAATACTCTGGTTAGCTTCCCGCCTCACCAATGCCAAATTTGGCAATGTCAATGTCGTAATTCTGTGGCTGAGAGCATCTGGTAGCTCCCGTCTCGTACATGGTTTTAGTATGCTTTATATCCCATTTAGGAGCCCGACAAAAACCGGCCCATCTATCCTGACCAATCATCCTTCTCCACTAGAAATGGACTGTTTGAAATCTGTAGCCCATCCTGCAACAATATCAACGCCGACCAAGTAATATTTAATATCTTGGGCTATTCCACAACCCCTTCTTATTTACACGACCATACCTCTAGAGTTGCCGGTTACAAAGGACGAGAGCAGCTCCCGGCCTTGAGGCCATAGTTTTTGGCAAAAAGCTCGGGCGCCCAAAAGATCCTGTGTAGATCTGAGTCCCAATGGATGCTGCTTGGTGATAAGATGTGATATGCAGTTTCAAGATATCCCTATAGTGTCCCCAAATAGATGGTTTTATGGATAGGATAGAAATCATCTAATTGGGGGATATCCGTAGAGATCTGATGTCGTGAAATCATTCGAAAACTCCAATGAGGCGGAAGTGATGGTCTCCGCATCTCCTGGTACCAGCCTCGGAAATGAAAAGCGATCGTCTCGGAGCACCTCCGCAGTACCTGCCAGATTCCATCAAGGGGTTGGACCCCCAACCGTTGAAGCCATGGCAGCTTCGAAATGATCATCTTTGCGGGTTTATGGACTACACAAATATCAAAATAGCCGTTCCTTATCTTAAATATACAGTGCACATGTGCCATTGTTATACCCTTGCATAAGACATGGTACAGGCCAACAATGAATGGACTTTCAACTGTGGGCTCGTTGAACTCCCCCACCATCCACGGATTCGTCCGTGGAGGAACGCCCAAGCTCTACAGCAATGCAGTGACTGGTCAACTTTTGTGTCCAGTTCCCATGCCAAATACATGGGCTGACCAGTAACACGGCAAAAGGTGTGACCTAACGCCTGATAAGCAAAAGGTCGCTGCAGACGGCGCTGAAAGGTACCCTGCGAACAGCCGATCCAAGTGATCAGCTTGGATGAAGTTCAGTATTATCCATAAGATTTCAGGAGTTCAAGTTCAAGATGACAAGAGAAGGCAAGAGAGGAGTTCAATTCAAGTAAAGCAAGAGCAAGTCAAAGATTTCAAGGTTCAGAAGGAGGTAGATCAAGCCAAGCAGCAAGAAGATCATGATGCAAGCCAGAAAGTTCAAAGGAAAGCAACGCCACAGCAGCTAGGGGATATCCAAGTCACTAGTTCAGACAAAGAAGCAAGGTCACGAATTCAGAGATTTGAAGACATGCTGACATGCTGATATGCTTGACTTTCGTGAACTATTGGCGGCACCATCCCTGCTATGGGTCCGAACCATTGGCCCAGAGTTTAGCCCAGAGATATCTCTTGAATCGTTTGCCATAGATCATGGAAGGCATCCGTCGACCAGGCTTGTTGTTGGAAACAAGATGTTTGCTGCAACAGTTCGACAGTCTGCGCGAAGAAATCTAGGCGTGGCCCCAAAACCAAGCAGAACCAAGGATGAGCGGCATATTCACACATTTTCCAGTGAAGGTCACATGGTTGGGAGAGGATCTGTCGTGCTTCTGCTACGTTAGGGACTGTGATGAGAGAGTAACGACGTCGGAGGAATAGGAACACTTCAGCGAAGTACTGGTAGCGTGGAATGTTGGAGCGGTGCCATCGAAAGTTCCCGGCAGGAAAAGCAGGTGCCTTGATCCTTTGACTCTCTATATTAATCACACCATTTGAGGTGGGATAATCTTTGACGGAAATTAAAGCTGCATGCCAGAGAAACTCAAAGTCGGGTACGGAGAAGACCTCACTCTGGATTTCAGGTTGGACGCGAAGAAAATCTCTGATTGCGTTCAGGCGAGCAAGCAAGGCGACGCTGTTGTCGCCGGGGCGGAAGTCACAGTTGTATCTGTGACCCCTGTAGCGAAGCCGAGCTTGAACTTGCTGAGTTTCGGCAGACATCTGTGGCAATGAAAAATGAGTCAAGCTTTGTCTGCTGAAAAAGATCAGATGAAGTTGGGGCAACGTTGAGTTCAGTATGACTGATGTAGAGTGGTGAGCAATGAAATATTAGAGATAAGAATGGCGGGAGTGGAGAGCAGATTCTGGTGTGAATGGACAGTGGACATGTAATGGAGTGAGTGGAAAGCAAGTGAAAGCTAGCTGCTGCAGAAGCGGACATAGATCTGGCGCGATTGTGAAATATTTTTGCTGTGGCATCTCTTTGCATTGCAGAGTCCTGTTGCCGTACATAAGTTCGACATCTCTGACATGTCCCCATGAGTGGCTGAGATTAAGAAATTAACTCTGCGTGAGTGGTCCTCTAAAATACTCTGGTTAGCTTCCCGCCTCACCAATGCCAAATTTGGCAATGTCAATGTCGTAATTCTGTGGCTGAGAGCATCTGGTAGCTCCCGTCTCGTACATGGTTTTAGTATGCTTTATATCCCATTTAGGAGTCCGACAAAAACCGGCCCATCTATCCTGACCAATCATCCTTCTCCACTAGAAATGGACTGTTTGAAATCTGTAGCCCATCCTGCAACAATATCAACGCCGACCAAAGGTAATATTGAATATCTTGGGCTATTCCACAACCCCTTCTTATTTACACGACCATACCTCTAGAGTTGCCGGTTACAAAGGACGAGAGCAGCTCCCGGCCTTGAGGCCATAGTTTTTGGCAAAAAGCTCGGGCGCCCAAAAGATCCTGTGTAGATCTGAGTCCCAATGGATGCTGCTTGGTGATAAGATGTGATATGCAGTTTCAAGATATCCCTATAGTGTCCCCAAATAGATGATTTTATGGATAGGATAGAAATCATCTAATTGGGGGATATCCGTAGAGATCTGATGTCGTGAAATCATTCGAAAACTCCAATGAGGCGGAAGTGATGGTCTCCGCATCTCCTGGTACCAGCCTCGGAAATGAAAAGCGATCGTCTCGGAGCACCTCCGCAGTACACCCGGACGTGAAAGTCAGTGCATATGTGGAACCAAGGTAAAAACTGCATGGGACGCCGCGCATTCAGGAAGTCAAACAAGTCAATGCAACCAGGTCTAAAACTGCATGGGACGCACTATGTAGAAGTGTTACTTTTAGATCCCTGGCAGTGCACTTTTCTATTGGCAAATTTTCCAAATCCCCATCAGGACGCGTGTGCACAGTTAGGTCCCATAATCTTAAAAATATATGCTAAATTTTCTAAATCCCCATCAGGACGCGTGTGCACAGTTATGTCCCACAATCTTAAAAATATATATCCACGGATGTTAAACACCATGTGGACGCTTATCCAAACATGCACATTGATACCTACGCCATTTACTAGAACTTGCGCCAGCCGTATGGCACACCGCTTACGCCAGACATCACTAATCTTCCGCCAGGTGGAAATCCTATTGGCACACCGACGGTCAAAGTGGGCTAATTCTGAGGCAGGCAAAAGCTTCCAGCCCTTTCACAAATCTCTTGCTTCAGCTGCAGGCAAGAGCAAGGAGAGAGAAGAGGAGACAAAGGGCGAGTAGAGGGGAGACAGAGGGGAGACAAAGGGACGCAAGCTTGGCAAACAAGTATACAATTGCCACGACTTTCATCTTTGGGAGTATAGTGGGTAAACCCAAAAACATATGACAGGTAAGCGTCGTGTGCCTATGCGAAGTGCCAAAAAATACATCAGTAAGTTAAAGTGATAGGCGCTGCCCATGCGGGCCATTCCCCATAGGCACTTGTTATAACATCGACCCAGTATTCGTCGGTGTTTGTATGAATCTTGCGCAACAGAGCGAGCCACAAGTGATGTACAAAACTCCCAAAACACAAGGGAATAGCCACAACCATCTGCATGGTATCCATGAAAAACTCACGATAAACCATCAATTGGAGAAAACACAAACATGCTAAACACCAACTGGACGCAACATCGCACCGACTTCCAGAAATTTCTCCCCCACCTAGGACGCACATTTCATTGAAACGCATTGACTTCCACAACTAGGAGTACCTGCCAGATTCCATCAAGGGGTTGGACCCCCAACCGTTGAAGCCATGGCAGCTTCGAAATGATCATCTTTGCGGGTTTATGGACTACACAAATATCAAAATAGCCGTTCCTTATCTTAAATATACAATGCACATGTGCCATTGTTATACCCTTGCATAAGACATGGTACAGGCCAACAATGAATGGACTTTCAACTGCGGGCTCGTTGAACTCCTCCACCATCCACGGATTCTTTGTTTAAGTCCGTGGAGGAACGCCCAAGCTCTACAGCAACGCAGTAAGGTCGTGACTGGTCAACTTTTGTGTCCAGTTCCCATGCCAAATACATGGGCTGACCAGTAACACTGCAAAAGGTGTGGCCTAACGCCTGATAAGCAAAAGGTCGCTGCAAACGGCGCTGAAAGGTACCCTGCGAACAGCCGATCCAAGTGATCAGCTTGGATGAAGTTCAGTATTTCAAGAGATTTGAAGACATGCTGAGATACTGACATGCTTGACTTTCGTGAACTATTGGCGGCACCATCCCTGCTATGGGTCCGAACCATTGGCCCAGAGTTTAGCCCAGAGATTGGGTGGTTTGGGCGCTCAGGAAGTTTGGCCGATCTCGGGCTCAGCCTGCAGCTGACAAGTTCTGGGGTGACCTTCCAAACCACCAAAATCCACATGAAACATGGGAGAACTGCCAGCTGATGCCAGCTGCCTGCCAGGGATTTCCATAGTGATGTTCAATAAGTCTCTGTTGCTCCACATAATTCGTGTGAGGGCCGTAGCCTGAGCTGCAGGACAGCTGGTAGATGCTGGAACCAACCACCGTGCCAAGTTGCATGAAGACAAGCAAGGGATGCTTGAACTGCTTCGGCATATCGTGAGCATCCAAGTCACTGTGAACTGCTTGGTGCTCCCCAGCCCAATCCAATCAGTACCCCAGTGATTTGGCAACATCCCAACGCAAGAGTCGGACTATGTCACCTTGACACCAATAAGCCAAGGGGCTAAGAACATGCCAATGACTCCCAACAATGCAGAGAACAGCATGATCATGAAGGCTCTTCAACCGGTGTAACCATAGATCCTGCAGTCGTGGCACTTCTGCTGCAGATCTAGGACGGAAAAACTTTTCCCAAAATGGAAGCCTCATGGTAGACAATAAACGGATTCACATGGCGGTGACTCAATGCAATGTCAGTCGTGTTATATTCATCTATCTCGTGAAACATCCGCAGGCTAATGATGCTGATAATCGATATATTCCGGCCATCGTGATTCAAGACCACACGCCAAGCCCTCCAACCGTTTGACATGGTGCAGTCAAGGAACCATGACGTCTCACTCTTGGGTATCAGCGCGTGACCAATACCTGAGAACAAAATGATAACTTGAAGTGATAACGCTGAGAACACAAAATTTCACGGACAAGTCTTCTGCCCAGCTGGTGTTACGATAGGAAACAGTACCGAACTATATATAAAGACAGGACCCAAGTGAACAGCCATCGAGGAGCTGCAACAGAGCGGAAAAACTTTTCCCAAACTGGAAGCCTTATGATAGACAACATAACGATTCGTGACGGCGCTTAGTCAATGTCAACGTTTTGATACTTATTGACCTCATAAGCCCGTTTCGACTGCTTCGTTCCGCCAAGACACCATCGGAACTCTCTTTTCCGTATGGCAGTGGGTTGCATCGTGTAGTGACGGATGATCCAACGGATGTCCAGTTTGTCGGCTCGCGACAGCTTCCGGATTTCGTGCCGTCTCCTTTTTTTAGGTGCCATCCACTTCCCTCAGATACTGCCGTTGCTGGGAGTGTGACAGCCAAAAACGAAGTTTCAGTGGAAAGTCTCAAGTGTGGAAGTTTTGAGTCTGACTGATATGAGGGTTGTAGAAGCAACAGAAATGGGGTGATTGTTTTGACTATTGACTATGGTGCTGGAGAGCGGACAGCACGTACATTGAGGTAGTAACTATTTTTTTGAAGTGGGCATTGCTTCCATGGTATCTCACTGTCAGGTTTTTTTCCAATAAGGGAAGAATCGGGAACATTATCGCAGATGCATTTTTCTTATAGGCTTACATACCTTGTCGGCACTGACGCTACCGCGTCGGCATCATGCTCCGTAGCATGCAACATTGTCTTGAGTGTGTGGCGCTGTATGACGTCAAATGCAATGCAACCAGGGGGCGCAGCTCACAGACCCAGAATTCGCAACAGTCTGGCGTCCACACAGTTAGAGGAATGTCCAGCGCAGTGAGAGCGTCGATGAAATCTTTTCTGCGGCGCCCTTGTGAAGCAAGCCACCTACCATGTAGGAGACCGTGATCAACAACTATTCGCCGAACAAATTCAAGAGCACTTTACAGTGACATTGAACATGAACGATGGAACAGCTAGTGGACATAGGGGAACCATGCCACTATGCATGCTTATAGGCCGAGAGGCTTCAATTCCGTCTGGGTCACCTTGCGTTTCCCCACTGTGGCACCAGTCCCCACGTGTCCACGGACATTGCTACCCCACAGGAAATGGCTATCCAATTCTACCTGCAGCCGGAGCAAGTTGGTTCCTATCCGAAGTATCCCCGGAATGCATCGACTAGCGTTGCTGGTAAAAGCGGTGGTGTGTTTCTTTCCCAAAGATGTGAACAACATTTCGTTACCACTGAGGACAACAGAAGTGAACGACATCATGCCCTCACGCGCCAAGCGTGAAATCCACGCGCGCCTGATAGGCAGAAAATTTGCATCCAGTGCTAGCTAGGAAAAGAGCCACAGTGCCAGTTTGCAGGGCAAGCGCGAAGCTGCGCAAGGTCGTCGTGGCTCGGGCGATGAACACGTCATGACCAATGCCGCGCCCATACGGCCTGCACGTGGCACATGGGCTCAGTAACGTGACTAGGCCCTGTCTGCTGATAGACAATGCAGGGCCATTTCCCCATCGTGTTCTAAACTATGGCCTGTAACTGGTTGGCTGCCCCTTCTCAGCCACCAGAATCGGGAGCATCCAAATCACACGCTCAATGGCCTTTGCTGTGATTGCCTCACCCATTCGCTTTTCGAGGAACTGGAAGTTCGCCTGCGATGGCATCTGAAGCCAAATCTTGCCGTTCCGAATCAACGGGATGGACCACTGTTGTTTGAGCACTTGTCTACTTACGTCTACTCAATTGGGGCCGCGCCCCTCCCCAGCCTTGGTGACGCAAACGAAACGGACCACAACAAGGACCGCCAGAGCGTCCGGGATGTTCAAACCGGCTGCGCGACGAAGCGTGTACCTTGACGTAGCGTCAAGTTCACGCAGTGCCTGAGAAACGCTGGGATAGCAGAATTACAAATCAAGACAGAAGATTCACCATCAACAATTGATGAGAATTCCTTTCCAATCATGTTCGAGCATAAGTATATCAACATGAATCGAGAAATGTGTGCCATCCTCAACCACTAGCTAGCTGTAGCACTGGACATGGTTATATACAATGTTCTACCCACTGAAACTGCCTAGATACGTTACAGAGCCGTCTGGTCGACATGAGGTCGTAGTCTACATCCGGTATGCAGGTATTGGGAGCATTGCCTTCCTTCGAAGAGACGGAATGTTTGGCTACTAAGCTTGTAATACGACTTCTTCCTTGGATCCTTAGGACAATTCATGTCATGATGATTTGTGAAGACCTCTGACCAAAATAACGATAGTACTGCAATGCGCTACGCCGAAGAAATGTTGCAAATTGTCTTATGCCAGTCAGATGCAACAGGGTAATTACCATATCAGCGTCTGTTGTGAATCTTGCTGCCGTGTGGCCATCAAGTTCCGCAGCAAAGTCAGCCGAGAAACGATGGAACTGTAGAAGCGAGCCAGATATTGCTGCCCAACAGTTCGCGCCTGGAGGAGGAGTAATGTGAAGAAAGCTACCCAAGTATGACGCATCCATCCATGCTCATCTGACCAGCATCAAACACTACAACTATTGTTTACCAATTTGCTAGCCTCATTCATTCTAAGGTATCAAAACATATGTGCAGACCTGCAATGCGACTGCACATATATTTGTGGCAGCTATAAGGATCAGCTGCACCTCGCGCCTCGCGTTGGGCGGCAGGCAGTGATGCCTTTGCAACTCTCAGCTGCTCAGCGTGGGCTTCTCTCACCCGCCAGCTGATTTTCTTCTCCTTGAAGGATCGAATGGATAGCCCTCCTGGCAAGAGCGGCCAGACAGGTCTCAGTGGTGCAATGATGCGCATCGCATTTCTTCATGTGCTTGTGGAGATGTGTTTGTAAATTGAAGGAAGTGGTACTCAATGATCAATGTGTAAGTTGACATCAGCATGGTCCTTGATCTCTCGCACCTCTGATCATCGACTGGATTGCCTTCTCTTGGCCTCTCTTTCGGACAGCTCGCGCCTTCGCGCGCCGCGCGTCGCGAGCTTTGTTCCCGCCACTCATGGCGACCAGGAATACCTTTTAGACAGTCTGAAAGATTACACGATTCCACTGTCATATATTAGAACCTCTGCAATGCTTGCCTTCATCAGCATCTCTTACTCAGGACATCTTTGGTTCTGAACATGTCGTAGCCAGCTGATTAAGTCAACCCGTCAGCACCGGAAGGACACGATTAAGCCATCCATCCTGCATGTGAGGAGAGTGGCCAATATCCTTTGGGTTGAAGCAGCTTCGTTGCAGTGTTAACACACAATTCAGCTGGACAGAAACTACAACCAATGCATGCCTTCACTCATAGGTCTAAACAATTCAGCTGAGGAGCTTTCAATTTAAAGGCTGATCTGACACTGATCCTACACGATTCCATGTGGACCATAGTGATGATTTGTGCTCATCAACACGCAAAGCTTGCATGGCGGGACAAGTTTTACCAACCAAAAGGCTTCTTTTATAATAATTCAATATGGTTCTATATGAAGACGATGCAGGACTGTTCTGTTCAGATCAGACTCATATGATTGCACCCAAGCGCGCACCAGTGCCTTTTGTAGCGTGACTGGAGCAAATCTTCTGCACAAGTTGACTCGTTACAGCGTATCTGCAAACTGTCAGGCCATATAAGCAAAATGATGCATCTCTGCTTCAAATTTTCTGCAGGTCTGAAGCTGTAAGCAACAGTATTGGTGCCGCAGTGCCACTGCTCTGTACGGTCGACACGAGAAATGCTGCAGTTTGGATATTCTTATCCAAGCGCATAGATAATAGAATGCAATTGCAACTACTGTAAATCATTCGGCAGCGTCGCCGTCAAAAACTTCCGCAAGAACTCGCCACTCTTGCTGGCTACGTCATAGTGACCTGCCGCGTGATCTTCACAAAATTGTTTCCAGGCCTTGCTCAAGCATGAAATGCTATACAATGAATACCTTGCAATCATGACCAGAATCAACGTTGTTCGGCATACTGTGACTTCTCGAGAGCTAAGCTGATAGCATCCACAGAACCGAGCGATGCATTGGGCAGGCCAACCTCGACTTCGGTTCCAGTGGGCATACACAACAACAAGAGCAGTTGCTTGATTGAATGGACCTTTGAAATGAACATGGTATCGAAGAAATGCTATCATCATAGCATGGAAACAAAGCGTCAGTCTCACAGGTAAGCTGAAGGGAACATAGTGATCTACGCTGTTCGTTCGCAACTGTTTTGCGATCGTACAGATTCTGCATGTCCAACATGAGAGGCACCTTAGATTTCACTTCGACCTTCACGGCTTCGCTCTTACTCGAAGCCTGTCAACTGGATTCAATTTTAGGATAGTTCAAGTAGGATTGTTGCAAAGTAAGCACAGCTCTATCTGACGACACAACACAAACCATACATGCCTCCACTAATTTGCAGGCCTAAATAAATCGGACATTTTGTCATTCAGCCGATCCCGAAACGTTGAACGATATGCAACACAAGCTTTCAAGCCTTATATTTCATGCTACTTAAAGGCTTCCGTTTCGGGAAAAGTTTCTCACCAGCAAAACGTTGCTACGATAATGATTCGACATGGTTTCACCTGAAGAGGATTTAGGAGAACAGTGTTCCTTCATGACTGTTTTGTCTGGATCCGACGCGCATGACTGCGACCAAACGAGCAGCAATGGCCTCTGTACAATCATTGGAAAGTCTCCATACATTCTCATCACTGGCAGTGTATCTGCAAACTGTCAGGCCGTGCACGCCACACGATCTACATTTCTATGTCAACTTTTCTCAAGGTATGAGAATGTAAACAGCATCATTGGCCTTGCAGTGCCACTGCCCTATACGATTGACACGATCAATGATCAGAGATTGTGGCCACCCACTCAATTTTGTTTAATTTTAGGATAGTTCCAGTGGTTTTAGAGACAAAAGACAATCGGTATATTCTTGTACAACTTTTCAAAACCAAACAATTCGGATAACGCATGCAACCTATCCGGAAGCGTTGGAAGATACACAACATACTTTCTTACGACTTATGTCCCATGCGCCGAAGGGCTTCCATTTTGGGAAAAGTTTTTAAGCAGCAAAATTTGCTATGATAATGATTCGACCCGGTTCCATATGAGAACTATTTAAGAACATAATGATCTTTGATTGGCTAGCCACTCTCTGACCAAACGCCCATAATGCTTTTTGTCGCATTGCTGGAACAAATTATCCACCCAACTTGATCACTGGCAGCGTATCTGCAATCTGTTAGGCCAAACTTTCCAATGATTCACTTTTACGTCAACTTTTCTCAAGCTGTGCAACTGTAAACAACATCATTGGCCCGGCAGTGTGACTGCCCCGTGCCATTGACATGATGAATGCCGTATTCGAAACTGGTGGCCATCCATGCAACATCCTGTCATATAAAACTCAAATGTTGAAGCCATGTGATTAGTGGATCATATCCAGTAGAATCAACAAACAACTGTCAACATGGTTGGCCGCACAACGTTACGGATGTCCACTATCCAGACGCTATAGGAAGCAACTAGTGTTGCAACAAAATCTTCAAACAACTGCATCGCTGACTGTGCATCTGAACACCATAGGCCAAGCATGCAAAATCATTCATCTCTGAAAATCTCAACACCACCACTGGCTGAGTACGGATACTGCTCCATACAGTTAAGACAATCGATGCTATGTTGCAAACGGTGTGCCATCCATGTAAAATTCTATCACCCAAGCTAAAAAGTTAAAGTCATGTGATACGATGAATCGAATTTGGTAGAAAATGGTGAAGTGCTACAGATGCCTGTCATCCCAGGTCGACTGCAGCCAGAGGCAATCAGCCTTCATGACGTGCAGTACTGCGGGCTGTGACCAGGAGAGGGAATGCTTGTAAGGTCTGCATGATCTCCGAATCGGCACCTTCCACCCAGAACAAAGTGTCTGGCAATTTTCCCAGCCACATCTGTAAATCTTTAGGCGGAAATGCCTCTGAATACCGAACGAACTCTGCGTCTGGGCCTTTTTCACACTCCTGCTTCGTCACCCGATGCCTGTAGCCACATTGAAAACTGCCCAAGAGCGGTCGACAGCGCCACAGATTGCCACCGAGAATTAACTGGACCAAATTGCCATGCTCCCGGTGGATCTCCAGAGTGGGGCGTCGATAATCTGGCGGCACGAAATTCTTCAGCTGCAACAGTGGGTACGTCTTCTCTCCGATACTGCTATTCGGGAGATCGCTCTCAGATAGCCACGGGGCAATGTCAATGCTACTGGAATTGTGGTAGGTCAGAGAATTGGGCACACCCATGAACTCCGGAAGCCGAAATGCAAATGCAAAGAAATTTTCAAGTAGCGTCAAAGCTTGGTAGACATCGCCAGCCACAGTGAGACACTTCTGATATTCAGGCGGTCCGCCTGTCTTGCAAATGACAAAGAAGTCATCACGGAGCTGCGATTCGGTCAGGTTCTCTTCGGCCAAGTATCTTTCCCAACGAAGCTTGTGGCCACGAAGCAAAGGACTCTGGGTATCCTCACAGCACCACATCAGCCCAGTGCCCAGAAGCTCAACCGGAAAGGACTCTGCGAGAAGCTCAGCGGAACCAAGGTGAAAGAGGGCAACATGGACATGTAGCCCCTGTCGCGCTGACACGCCGTGACCAAGCAGGCCAGCCATCGGCGCCTGAACCCGTTGAGGCCGCAATGCCCGCTTTCTCGGCGACGTCGTGACCTTCCAATGCAAGCAAACTAGTGGGACCTATCATTCAGACACAGCACCACCTATGTTTTGTTCCGTTTAATACTCTATGGATCCGTCTGCTTCTCAAATAACCACTTCTAAGAAAGATCAACCATGCCTGAGGAACTCCTGGAGCAGTAGGCATGGATCCTGGAAGGTAGCACATTGACATACATATGGTAGCGTCCACCTACACCAGTCAACCTACACCAAATCGAGCCTAACACCGCGGGTGTTGTTGGCAAACGGGGTGCAACAAGGGCGGCCTTCCGCACCACAATGCACTGTTGAAAACATCATTCTCTGATTATCCATGCCAACATTGTCTAACCGACACCTCTTCGGCTGTCGGTGCCACAGAGGACGCAGGTACTGTAGGCAACGCCTCAAGAACAAAGCACCAAAGTCCATGGTCCATATTTTCGTCTAAAAGCACCGGGTGTTGTCTTGCATCCAAGTCAGAAGTACAAGCTCTATGCAACATACATGAACCAATGAGAAACATGCTTCCTCATATAACAAGTGGTAAGTACATACATCAAGCCTGGTGAAGTGATGGGGCAGCAGACACCGATCCTGGAACGTATCAAGCCGACAAATAAACAGTCCATGTAAAAATCGCACAATACAGCGCCTACCAAAGCAAGCACAGAAACAGGCAGTGTCAAACTACGCCAGTTAAATGACGGCAAACCGAGCCTAACCCCACAGGTGCTGCTGCGAGAGGGGCTGTGGCGACGGCTGCCTTCCAAACCACAATACAATGTTGAACCGCACATTCCGTGACTGCTCCTATGCCAGTGCTTCCAATGCAAGAAGAATGATTAGCGCTATCACTTAGAGTGGCGACGGCTGCCTTCCAAACCACAATACAATGTTGAACCGCACATTCTGTGACTGCTCCTATGCCAATGCTCCCAATGCAAGAAGACTGATTCGAGCTATCGCTCAGTGTTGGCAAACGGGCTGCAACGAGGGCGGCCTTCCGAAACATTATTCTCTGATTACTCCCGTGCTAGCATTTTCTAACTGACACCTCCGCAGTCGGCGCCACAGAAGATCCAGATACCGTAGGAAATGCCTCAACAACCAGACACCAAAGTCCATGATTTCGTTTTCGTACTGCATCCAAGTCAGAAATACGATCTCTATGTAACATCATCAAGCAATGAGAAACATGCTTTCTGGTATAAATGCCGATGTTTCCCACGCACACCTCTTCCACTGATGGTGCTACAGAGGATCCAGGTCCCGTAGACAACGCCTCAACAGCAACGCAGCAAAGTCGATGCTCCATATTTTCGTCTAAAAGCACCAGGTGTTGTCTTGCATCCAAGTCAGAAGTACAAGCAAAGAGAAACATGTTTCCTCATATATATAACAACTGGTAAAGACACTGTCCAAGCCTGGGGAAGTAATGGGGCAGCAGGTACCGATCCTGGAACGCATCAAGCTGAAAATAAACCGCCAATGTAAAAACACCAGATACGACACAGACAGACAGCGTGAAACCACGTCAGTCCAACGACGCTGAATCAAGCCTAACACCACGGGTGTTGCTGGTAAAGGGGATGCAGCGACGGGCGCCTTCCAAACCATAATGCAATATTGAACAACTCATCGTGTGACTGCTCCCATCCCAGTGCGCTTACTGCAAGGGAACTCATTGGAATTGTCACCCAGACATAGCACCACCTACATTTCTTTTCGCTTGATATTTTATGGATCCGCCTGACGCTCATAGAACTATTTCTAATAAAGACTCACCAGGCCTCAGGAACTGATGGAGCCCCAGGCACCAATCCTGGAAGGTATCAAATTTATGGCATGGCTAGCGCCAAGCTACCCCAGTCAAACTACGCAAAATCGAGCCTAACACCGCAGGTGTTGCTGGCACATGGGCCGGAACGAGAACGACCTTTCAAACCACAATGCAATGTTGAAAACATCTTTCTGTGATTACTCCCATGCCAACATTTTCAAACCGACGCCTCTTCTACCACAGAGGACGCAGGTACCGTAGGCAATGCCTCAAGAACAAGGCATCAAAGTCCATAGTCCATATTTTCGTGTAAAACCCAGGAGTTGTACTGCATCCAAGCCAGAAATACAATCTCTATGCAACATCCATAAAGCAATGAGAAATATGCTTCCTCATATAACAACTGGTAAGTAGACTCACCAAGCCTGGGGAAGTAATGGGGCAGCAGGGACCGATCCTGGAACGCACCAAGCTGAAAATAAACAGTCAATGAAAAAAAAAACAAATACGACAGACACAGGCAGCGTGAAACCACGCCAGTCAAACGACGCCAATTCGAGCCTAATCCCACAGATGTCGCTCCAAGAGGGGACGTGGCGACGGCCGCCTTCCAAACCACAATGCAATGTTAGACCACTCATACTGTGACTGCTCCCATGCTAGTGTTTCCCACGGACACCTCTTCCGATGTTAGCACCACAGCAGACCCTGGCACCCCCGGCGCAGCCTCAACACGAGGGGACGAAGTTCTGTGGCGCATATGTTCGATTGAAGCATCAGGAGCCCCACTGCATTCAAATCGATCGGAATAGCAACAGCCTCAAAGCAAAAAAGGAACCGAACCTCCCAACGTTTCTTTTCGTTCGATATGTTATGCACCCCCCTGCTTCTAATATAAGTACTTTGAAGGAGAACTAACCAGGCCTGAGGAACTGATGGAGCACCAGGCAATAATCCTGGGAGGTATCAAATTGCCATACATGGGTAGCGTCAAGCTACAGCAGTCAAACCACGCCAAATCGAGCCTAACACCGCAGGTGTTGCTGGCAGATGGGTTGGACTGAGAGTGGCCTTCCGAACCACAATGCAATGTTGAAAACAGGTTCCTGTGGTTGCTCCCATGCCCACATTTTCTAACCGACACCTCTTCCGCTGTCGGTGCCACAGCGGACGCAAGTACTGTAGGCAACGCCTCAACAACACAACATCAAAGTCCACGGTCCATATTTTCGTTTAAAAACACCAGGTGTTGTCTTGCATCCAAGTCAGAAGTACAAGCTCTATGCAACATATATGAAGCTTTCTAACCAACACCTCTTCCGCTGTCGGTGTCACAGCGGACGCAGGTACTGTAGGCAACGCCTCAACAACACAGCATCACACGGTCCATATTTTCGTTTAAAAGCACCAGGTGTTATCTTGCATCCAAGTCAGAAGTACAAGCTCTATGCAACATATATGAAGCAATGAGAAACATGCTTCCTCATATAGCAAGTGGTAAGTACACACATCAAGCCTGGGGAAGTGATAGGGCAGCAGGTACCGATCCTGGAACGCATGAAGCTGAAAATAAACCGCCAATGTAAAAACACCAGATACGACACAGACAGACAGCGTGAAACCACGTCAGTCCAACGACGCTGAATCAAGCCTAACACCACGGGTGTTGCTGGCAAAGGGGATGCAGCGACGGGCGCCTTCCAAACCATACTGCAATGTTGAATAGCTCATTCTGTGACTGCTCTCATGCAGTGTCCCACTGAGACCTCTTCCGCTGTCGGGACCACAGAAGACTCTGGCACTCCCCGCGAGGCCTCAATATGAGGAGACACAGCTCCGCAATGCATATGATTGGTTTCAGTATCCAGAGCCCAACTGCCTCCAAGTCGATCGTCATAGCAACAGCCTCAAAGGAAAAAATAAGCCGAAGGTCTACCGAAAGTACAAACAGTACAAGCCCTGGGTATCCAGAATGAAATGTAATAGATTGAAACAATATGAAATGAAACGGTGCACGAAACCATCTGCTGTGCCTCGGAACTTGAAGCAGCCAAAGTGGCAGATCCTTCACAATTGCCCAGAATCTCATAATGACTTTCTGGTAGAAAACCAAAGGCCTGATGAAGATGCTGGAGTAGTCGGACCAGATCCTCCACAGTCATATGGATAAACACTCCTCTGGCATCAGAATTCAGAACTCTCGCCTGCCGTAGCTACGGAAGGCAACAAAGACGCCAAAGTGGCCTTCGTAAAATGAGCAAAGCCCCTGCATAACAAACACCCAATCAAAACCGCACCTCTGGAGAGATTCCTGCGACACGCGGAGCATCCTGCAGAAGAAAATCTGCTACCCTCAGATACCAACTTATCCAACAACATCCGCTCAGCTCGCCTGGCGCGGCCTTTTCTTTGCTGGCTGACGTGGCATGTTTGCGCCCGGGATCCACTCTGGAGCCACAACTGTAACCCATGTGTATAGAAGTCAAGGAATGGCTTCGCCTGGACTTACGTCATGAAGTGGATGCTACGTCAAGGATGGGGTGGGGTGGGGCATGTTAACGTTTGCTTGTACTCACGTCATGAAGTGGATGCTACGTCAAGGATAGGGTGGGGTGGGGTGGGGCATGTTAACATTCGCTTGAATTTACGTCATGAAGCGCATGCTACGTCAAGGATGGCTTTGCCTGGACTTGCACCATGAAGTGGATGCTACGTAAGCAGAGACACCAGGGTCAAAGCGCCATGAACCCACGCTTGATAACAAGATGTAATGTTCAACAGCTCATTCTGCGACTGCTCCCATGCTAGTGTTTCCAGCCGACGCCTCTTCTGGCATCACGACCAAAGAAGACGCTGGGACCCCGGGCGCAGCCTTCACAAGAGGAGCCACATTCCATAATGCATAGGGTCGGTTCAAGTATTGTTTGCCTTACTGCAGGAAAGCGAACATCATAACAACACAGCAAAGGACAAAATGGGCAGCAAGGAAAGGCCCACGGTATGTTAGATCAATCACATTGGATGCAAAACAGTTCAAGACTTGCATCATCAACCACTCCTAAACATACTGCCTCCTGCGCTCTCTTCGTTGCTGGCGGACGAGGCATCCGCTTTGCTTTGCCCTGGTACGGGCACACTCACCAAAGGCGCAAAACTATTCGAAGGAGCTCCTATTTCACCCCCAACAAACACCATCCATTGTACGCCTTGGGACAGAGCTTCAGCAGAGGACGATCCTGCTAGCAAATCTGGAAAAAAAGTCCCCATATATTCATCATGCCCAGGAAATAACCATCTGGTTATGCTTGAGACGACACATACTGACACTGTGAATAATGTTTTCCAGCATTGAGGTACCAGCAGTCTGAGACAAAGGCAACGACTCTTTCGTCCCTCCACCTGGCTGCTTCCACACAGCTGGCTGCCATCCAAAGTTGACTTTCCGTTGTTTGACACTGTTGACAACCACCATTTGAGGCCCGCATCGAAAAGCCTCCACAATGATTTGAAATTGCGTCAGTCAAACGACGCCGAATCAAGCCTAACACCATAGGTGTTGCTGGCAGATGGGATGCAGCGACGGCAACCTGCGAAACTACAACATATATAATCTTCAACAGCTCATTCTGCGACTGCTCCCATGCTAGTGTTTCCAGCCGACGCCTCTTCTGGCATCACGACCAAAGAAGACGCTGGGACCCCGGGCGCAGCCTTCACAAGAGGAGCCACATTCCATAATGCATAGGGTCGGTTCAAGTATTGTTTGCCTTACTGCAGGAAAGCGAACATCATAACAACACAGCAAAGGACAAAATGGGCAGCAAGGAAAGGCCCACGGTATGTCAGATCAATCACATTGGATGCAAAACAGTTCAAGACTTGCATCATCAACCACTCCTAAACATACTGCCTCCTGCGCTCTCTTCGTTGCTGGCGGACGAGGCATCCGCTTTG
The DNA here is from genome assembly GCA_947184155.2 of Cladocopium goreaui. Lineage (NCBI taxonomy): Eukaryota > Dinophyceae > Suessiales > Symbiodiniaceae > Cladocopium > Cladocopium goreaui. Next base: position 200,517 of record CAMXCT020000221.1, on the reverse strand, counting down.
CTTTGCCCTGTTTGTGTACGGGCACACTCACCAAAGGCGCAAAACTATTCGAAGGAGCTCCTATTTCACCCCCAACAAACACCATCCATTGTACGCCTTGGGACAGAGCTTCAGCAGAGGACGATCCTGCTAGCAAATCTGGAAAAAAAGTCCCGATATATTCATCACTGACACTGTGAATAATGTTTTCCAGCATTGAGGTACCAGCAGTCTGAGACAAAGGCAACGACTCTTTCGTCCCGCCACCTGGCTGCTTTCACACAGCTGGCTGCCATCCAAAGTTGCCTTTCCGTTGTTTGACACTGTTGACAACCACCATTTGAGGCCCGCATCGAAAAGCCTCCAAACGCTGTGATTGGTCGCTTTCTCTTTCCTGACGGAATGTGTGCGACTGCACCCCGGCCAACAAAGGAGATAGCACCAAAATAAAATACAACACGAATGCTGTCGTGTTTAATAAGATCCAAAAACGAGCGTGCTGCAATTCTCACCATACGTATGCACTATGACCATGTAGACACACCTGTCTTCAGCCATCGTGGAAGAAAAAACCCTTCCCGAGCAGCCTCCAAACACTGTCAACGGACACAACGCCATGGCCAACGGCAACACCCGCTGCTTTGGGCGCCAAAAGTGGAAAGATGTGCATGGGATATTGCCTACTCACGGGACCATCCACTGCATAAATATACATAAACTGGTCTACACAAATCTACACACATGTAGGTACATATTCATATATGACGGTTTGTCAAAATGTCTGTTCCCGGTTTTGTTGATAAATCGCAATTCCATGCGTGCCGCCTCACGTTTGCCTTTAAAGAACATAACCTACCTTGATGACGTGAAAACGTGGAAATTCTTCGTTACCTTTGGAAATCTTTCTAAAACCACAGGAATCGGCTAACGCACGTCGGTTTTCATTCGCTGTCGCTGGTACTATCTCCTGAACTGTGTGTCTCTGTGTGTGTGCCTCTCTGAATGCAATATGCTTCTTGACATGCCTCCTGATCAATGCAGTTTCCTTACTGTAAGCTACCAAAGCGTGAACATGGCTGTGCCTCTGAATGGGCTGCGGGTGGACCGGGGCATGTATTTGCAATTTTCGCTAGCGCGTTGCTAGCGGCAATCTAGCGCGTAAAATACGTAAAAAAATCGAAAATTTGGGAATATGTGGAAACTGACAGACTTGTAAGAAAAGCTGGCAAGACATTCACGACATGGAGGCCATGTCTGTCAATCAAACCTAGCGCAAACCTAGCGGGTTTGCTAGCGCTGCCTTGCAGAATTGCTGAATTTAGTTGCGTGCCGCCTCATAACGAAGAGGAAAAAACAGTAGACCCAGATGAATTATCAACAACCAATACTAAACTTCTAAACAACTATTTTTGACAAATGGTCATATGCAAGTAGTGACAACAAAGCACTGACTGCGGCCTTTGCATCATGTTCACCCTGTCAATGTTTCAGATCTTGAATCATATCCAGTCAAAACCGCTGCAAAGGGTGCTGCGGCCACATGGGACATTGTACGATCACAAAGCAGAGATGTTTGATGTTCATCCTATGTTTTCTTACTCATTTTCTCCAATAAAATCACCCTCCTATCAGATGTTTGATGATGTTCAGTGGTTTTGATCTCTTAAGACTCCCATCTGCCTGCGAGGGCTCGGAATCCGGCATGCATTGCAGATCTCATCATGGCAAGCTGCGCGCAACTGAAAATATTGGCTGAAAGAAAATATTGTGCTCGGAACCGTTCGAAGAAATTTGTTTGTGTGGTGTGCATGGTTGCACGCATGCTCCAGCTGGAGGTGTCAGTGAACTTGATGTTGCAAGACCGAACTGATGGCCATTGAGTGGCCTCAAAATGGCACGACAGGCCAAACACATGGCTTCACAGTTTGAGGCTTTCATTGGCCGCCATTAGTGTAGTAGGTCGCAGTAACTGCCACCTTCGCTCAAGAAACACCGTGCCTTTGCTCATTTCAAAATAAAAATGTGCCACCATTCATTTCAATTACTGTAATGGAGTATATAATAATATATATGTATACACTAGTATACACATGTGTAAATATATATATATATACATACACTTATACACATATAGATAGATTTGCCGATCTACAGGGAACGATGGTCATGTGATGTCCAACTTGTGCAAATCGCCGCTTGCGGCACAAGTTGGTGCAGGAACAGGTAGACGACCTCCGGGTCCAAAACCACATTTGTCTGAAATTCCCCGCCCAGATCACCCACAAACTCTGGCCAAATATATGGCCTGACACCGGTGTTTTCCTAGCACCAATCCTGGTGATTGTCAGCGTATTGCCGTAACACTCAGGATGTAGCGTGAGATGCCCCAAGAAAGGAAAAAATAGGTGAGCAGAGGTCCAAACTTCACATCTGCACAGACCCAGAATCTGGATCCCAACATCACCAAATCTGCACCAAATCTATACCAAATCGACCCCTCGACCTCTGTGATCATCTGGCCGCTACAAGAGCTTGCAACAGCAAATAGGCCATATCACAAAGAATGCCAGGTAGGATGCCAGATAGACTGCCAGATAAAATGTCAGAAAGAATGTCAGAAAAACTGCCAGATAGAATGTCAGATCAAATGCCAAATAGAAATTGACGATTCTTTCCACCATCCCAGGATCCTTTGTCATTTCATTGGACATTTTATACCATTATGTGCCACTGGTTACGCCATCATGATAAAGGCGTGATCCCTCTTGCTTCCCAACGCAGCATTCCCTCTTTTGATCAACTGATTACCCAAAAAGATTCCTTGGTATCCCAACATCACCAAATCTGCACCAAATCTGTACCAAATCGACCCCTCGACCTCTGTGATCATCTGGCCGCTACAAGAGCTTGCAACAGCAAATAGGCCATATCACAAAGAATGCCAGGTAGGATGCCAGATAGACTGCCAGATAAAATGTCAGAAAGAATGTCAGAAAAACTGCCAGATAGAATGTCAGATCAAATGCCAAATAGAAATTGACGATTCTTTCCACCATCCCAAGATCCTTTGTCATTTCATTGGACATTTTATACCATTATGTGCCACTGGTTACGCCATCATGATAAAGGCGCTTAACCCAGACACTCCCCCGAAACTAGTCTCCAAAACGACCCCGCCCAACGGACCAGGGGGGAATCGATACCCACCGTCAGCAAATTGCCACACGGTACATAACCCTGACAACGGCTTCCCTGGACCACCCTCTGCGCAGGGTGACAGCGAGATTTCGTGCCCGAAAACGAGGCTCTGCCCCCAGACCCCCTATTCTCCCTTCGGTCGCAAAAAGCAACGAGTCAGTCCTCCGGACTGCCTTTCGTAATTTCATTCATCAACCCTTGCATCACCGAGTGCGGTGCAGGTCGATGTGGTGCATAGACATGCAGCTCCAAGCAATCCTCAAGTGGAATGATTGTAAAAAACATCTCACACGACCTTCAATTGGAGCCTCTCCCTAAGCATTAAGCATTGCTTAAGCATTCACTTAGTCACTTGATATCTATTGAAGTTCACTTTCATCGCCGCAGCTAATACATAGTCAATGGTTTTCAATCATTTAAGTCGTAGCGTCGTAGCGTCGTAGAGTGATGTTTGAAAAATGATTGAAAACCATTGACTATATGTTGATTATTGAAAACCATTGACTAACAAATCATTTAAATGATGTTTTGATTAAGCCTTGGACTTCGCTGATGTGTTGATTTCTTCCAAGCACTGGGATGTCGGGACAAAGCACGGGGAACCTCAGGTGTGGTCACCGTGGTCGGATGGTGCAGTTTGAAGCTCAGGAGCCCAAGTTATCCCAAGTTGCTTGTGATGTTGTCTTATTTGTATCTTATGTTGTCTCATTTTTATTCATTTTTATCTTATGTTATCTATACGTTATCTTATGTTACCTTGTTGGATTCCTGTTGATCATTTGCATGCTATCACGTAACACATCAGCCTGGAAGCTATCAAACCTCATTGCCATCAAGGTGCACTTCAAAGACGAACGAAGATCACAAGAACACATCGAGAAAAGAACTGAAGAACTGTCAAGAACTGTCATTTCTGCACTCCAGTGGTGCCTGTGCAGAACCCTGTCATGTTGCAAATTGCTGCAAATGAGTGGCTCGGAGTAGTAGTCCTGGCAGGTGGCTTTGGCAGGGTTTTTAGGTGTTTGGGTGCAGGTCTGCAGGTCAAGTCTTAAAAACAACCCATTCAGGTGATATATTCTCCTCAAGGAATTTTGGAATCAGTGTCTCTTGATTTACTGGATGCCTTTAGGTGTAGCTGCGAACTCGAAGGGGTGCCAAGACTAGGATCCTAGAACAGACAAAATCAACTTTGAATCCGCAAATGTTGCTACAAACAAAAAGTACAAAATGTTGGAATATGTTGGAAGCCTTCAACCGATTCCCAGACTTCCGAACCTTCGAGACTTTCACTCCAGACCATTTGGCCTGAGGAGAATGTCTTCGGAAATGGACGGAAAAGGATGGGACAGTGAAAATCAAAACGCTCAAAATGCAAATCTGAACACTTCTTTCACATTCCTTACAAAAATTCAACACATTTCAGCACACCTGAACATTCCTTTCCCAAACTCAGCTCGACACTTTGGCCACAGGTGGTTTGAAGCGTTCCGGTTTCTCACCTTCGCCAAGTGCGTGGTGTCATGTGGTATCATCTGATGTCCGAGTGTTAATGTCTGTTCAATTTTTGACATCTCACATGATAATATCAGCTCACGTGTTGATGCGTCCCAGCGACCGTATGGAAGGCCCCAGAAAGTTCTCACCAGCTCTTGGGTCTCCTACGCGTGAGCCACCGCGGCCCCCAGTGCTTCGATTTGGCTGAGCCAAAGTAGGTTTAGTATGCAATATATATATATATATACATATGTATACACATACATGTGTATAAAACATAGTACCGCACAAGGCGGCGGCCGAAGTTTCAAAGAAACGAAACCTATAGGAGAGGTGTGCTGTGTTGATGCATGGATGGCAGAGCGAACCCACTGATGGACGGAAAGGTGGCTGAGGCTCTGAGTCTCCCTCTCCATCTCTCTCTGTCTTTATCTATCTATCTGCCTGTCTGTCTGCCTGTCTGTCTATCTGTCCATCTATCTATCTATCTATCTATCTATCTCTATCTCTATCTCTATCTCTCTATCTCTCTATCTGTCTATCTGTCTATCTGTCCATTTATCTATCTATCTTGCTCTATTGATCTATTGATCTATCTAGCTATCTCTACCTCTCTATCTGTGTATCTACCTATCTATCTACCTATCTACCTACCTACCTATCAGTCTATCAATCTATCTATAAATCAGTCGGTTAATCTATCTATCTCTCTATCTCTTCAATCAATTTATCTGTCACTTTGTCAATCTCGCCCAATCTCTCGTTGTGAAAATTCACCCTGGGCGCTGTCTCCTTGCCATCGGGCCACTGCAGCGAGATGGACCGCAGCAACGCTTGGGCAGCGCCGCTAGGAGCGTGGAAGACTTGCGAGTCCACCTGCAGATCTGCCAAATGATCCAGCGACAATATTTTTGAAAAGGGTCAAAATTTGGATCAAAACTTGGATCAATGGATGTTCAGTAAGATTTACACAACCGCTTTCGGGTCATGTGGCCATGTGTCTGGGAGCACCTGATGCCGACAGTGCCCAGCAGGCGGTGAGCCTTGCAGCGTGTAATGCGAAACACTGCCCAACATCGTCATCATGATCAGAAACTGAGAAGATATTATGATGAGGAGATAGCTGCTTGAATTCCATAAGTTCCAATTTTGTTGTCAAATCTTTTGAACCTGTGCATACTGTTCAGAACCCCACGCCTGTCATGTTCCTACCGTCACAAGAGACTGTGGCAAAGATCTGTGGAAAATCGTATCATGCATTCATATGATTCATATGCATTCAGTCACTCCATGGGCTCGATGTTGGAAAATGATGCCTGGAACATCGTGGAACTAGTGGGCCAAGACGGGCCAACTCATCGACTCAATCCCGGTGCGACTCATGGCAATGGGCCATGGGGAACATTCTGATAATTTCTGATGTCAGAGGCTCCTTACATGACATATGGCATTCACCAGATTCACCAGATGCACCAAATGCCAAACATCGGTCCAAATCATCCTGAGCTCGCCGTGTCGAAAGTTTGGACTGGTTTTTAGTTGAGATCTTCGATTGGAACATGGGCGGAATTTAGTCTGCGAAACCTTCTGAGGATCGATGCCGAACTTCAAACCTGCACACGGATTGCAGTGAGTTAGCGGTGCAATATATCTTTCAACACGCCAAGGGGTTCACTTAGGACATCAATTTTGGCTCAGTTAGGATATAAAGCATTGTGAGGCACAAAGGAGTTACTTGCGACATAAAAGAGGATCACTTCGGACATAAATCATAGGAATGGGAGACAGGGGAGTCACTTGGGACAGGATTTCACAGACCGGGTCTTTATGGGGACAGTGTGGACATGAAGCAGATACTTACAACAGATCACAGGCTGCCTTGGAGACAGCTCCTGTCAGTAATTTCCCCTCCGCCACGGAATGCACCAATGAAATAAGTTTCAAGCGAGCCAGAATTTGAATCCCAAGCAAACCCCCGCCCTTTCAACATAATCTTTATCTCTGGATGGCCGTGGAAATCTGGCCCGGCGTGCTGTGGCAGCTAACAACAAAGTTGTGGATAGATGATTTTGGCCTGTCAACAGCTAAGTGGCCAATCGATAATTGGATAAATGCCGCCCTTAGCATACATCAATTCGATACCAAGCATCCTCTCGATATCTCCACGCATGTTGGGCAATCGTGAGGGGCAAGTCAGCACATGCACTGCCTCCCAAGTTGACAAGGTGCTGCGAATCAGTTTTGCTCTTAAAGCATTACGCCTGCGCATCTCTTGTCTTCTTGGTCTTCGAATATGGATGTTTCTCCAAGTAAGAAACAAGAAACCTGCAAAACACACAATGTGTGCTTCTGTGAAATACATAATAGAAAAATAGATGTTGACAAACAAGAGTCATTGTTTATTCTTTTAGAAAAGGCAACATGTGCACACCCTCACACAATTTTTTGTTTCTTCCGACACACTGCAGCTCAGGGCTATTAAGTTATCGGTTTGACATGGCCTGCTTGGTGTCGTGTCACAATCTTGCGCAGGGTGCTTTCCATGGTTTGTGTCACGCCGCTGCAAAGGGCCACTCCTGTCATTCTTGACGCAGACTCATGGGATCTCATGGGCAGAACACATGATGCATGTAGATATATCCGCCGACCCCGGTACAGCAGGGGAGAACGCAAAGACCGGGCTGAATCTTGCGGAACTACCGACAGAAGCAACAACAGCAACAGCAACAGCAACAGCAACAACAGCAGCAACGACGACGACGGCGACGACGGCGACGACGGCGACGACGGCGACGACGGCGACGACGGCGACAACGACAACAACGACAACAACGACAACAACGACAACAACGACAACAACGACAACAACGACAACAACGACAACAACGACAACAACGACAACAACGACAACAACGACAACAACAGCAAACACAGACAACAAACAACCAACAACCAACAACCAACAACCAACAACCAACAACCACAACCACAACCACAACCACAACCACAACAACAACAACAACAACAACAACAACAAGAACAACAACAAGAACAACAAGGTACAAACAACCACTGGGACCCCGTTCTCGCTATATATCTCTTTTTGTTTCTACCCTTAAGGGTACAAACAAACACTGGGACCCCGTCGTTGTTATTTCGGCCCCCCCCAACAACTTCTCTGCTGCTGGGCCCCTTTTTGTGCCGTGAGCGGGCTGGATCCTCCAAAAAGGGGGCCGCCGCCACATCAGCTCAGACCTTCACCTTTTTCCAGGTGCTCGGGCTGGATCCTTCAAAAAGGAGCCCAGCGCCACATCAGCTCAGACCTTCACCTTTTTCCAGGTGCTGGACCCCTTTTCCAGCCGTGAGCGGCCGAGATCCTCCAAAAAGGGGCGCCGCAACCTGACCTCAAAGTAGCTTCCATTTCGACTTTTTCACTGGCCTCACTGGACACAGAGGCTGTACCTGTGTCAGCTCTCTCTGTTCCTGGCTGTCTGCTTGTGGCCGTTGCTTTCTGTGCGTGCGATCCTGTCTGGATATACCGGTTTTCTTCCAAAATTTGCAGAGCATCCCCTGCATGCCAGGGACGTCTAGCTCTGTCGGCAGAGTGCAAGGCCCTTAACCTGAAGATTGCAGGTTCGGACCCGCCTTGGTCCACAGGGGCTTTTCCGCCAGTGAGGCTCTTGCGCCAATCTTGTGGCTGCTTGCCTTGTCTCTCTCTTGCTCAGAGAAGTACTTCTTGTTCTCTCTTGCTCCTTCTCCTTTAGAAGCTGTACCTATGTAATCTCTTTTCACTCTTGGCTCATGGTCATGTCTCTCTTCTTTGTGGCGGTTGTTGTGCTGGTACACTCCCGTTCTTGATCCGCCCGCTGACCAGAGCCTTTATGCTTGGCCCGCTCTCTTGCGCCACTACAATACAAGGGCTTGAACTTGACCTCCGCTACGCGATTGTGCTAAGCATGCCGTCTGGTGAACAGTCAGTCAAACAGAATTTTCTTGGCGATTGCTCCCTCAACTGCCTCCAACATGGGCGTGAGACCAAGTCATCCTCATCAGTACTCCGCGTAAAAAAAACACATCCGATCGCTCGGTGGGCGCCAACTACTCTGGCCGCCCACTTGGCATGACATTGAAATACCGTTCTATAGTGTCTGTCTGAAGCTCTCAAAGAAACCCCTTGAACAGAGATGTTCCACTGATGTTCCGACCTGTTGTAATGTAAGCAGCCTTCCAGGATCTCAAATATGCACCTCCACCAGGTAACAAAGTTTTGCGCCAAATTGTGGTGTACGTCTTTTTTCGTTCCGTCTTTCCAGGAGCAGACAGCCTGGTACAGTATGAGATACTCGTCCCTTCTTATGGTCAAGGTAACGGTGGTCCCTAACCCTTCGTCTTCCCAGGATCTGGCTAATCCGTTATGTTGCACAATTTCTTCCAATGCCTCCAGAGCATTTTGCATGCCGTGATTTTGGCGTGTGTTGACGGGCATTGCACACGTCATAATCTATGTCTATGTCTTTCAAGTAAGTGTGTGTGTGTCTTGCACTAATTTAAGACATGTCCTTGCTTGAAAGAATCGAACAAACAAAGAGTCTTTTGGTATTGCCGCCATGGCGGCTATGGCGGCCGTAGCCATGGCACATCTGAGCCGAAACAAGCCAAGCACGGGGGGTTTGCGTTCTTGTCCAACGGTGGCAAATACCAAGTTTCCTGCAAGTAATGGCATTGCAGTAGCCATTAGAATAAAAATCCTATTGTGGGGATCAATGACCATAATCCATACACTTAATATTCACCAAGGCTCACGTCTATGAACCCGCCTGTTTGTTACAAAGCAAAATACTCTTGAAACACACCCATCATCAATCAATGCAAATAGGAATGTTCGAAGGAAGTTTAGAAGTCAAACTTCCGACAATATGGACAGATGAAAAGCAGAGTAGGGCAGAGGCAGAGAGAAGAGAAAGATTAGAAGAGAGAAGAGTAGAAGAGAAAGAGTCAGAAGAAAGCAGATGCAGATGCGCGAAAAGGTAGGAAAGTCGCGAAACACTGTGTTTTTCCAATGATTTGGGGCTCCGGAGGCTCGAAAAGTAGGCTCGCTAAAGCGGCGGGTGCGGAGGCAGCTGGCCAGATGAGAGATGAAAAATTGCACGCCGTTGTGGCGCGAAGCACATTTTGAAGTCAAAATGTACAAAACACACCAGCGTCGGACCACTTTTGGAAGTTGAGATGTCGAAAAAGTGCACGCCGTTGTGGCGCAAAGCACATTTCGAATTCAAAAGTGCAAAAAACTGAGGGTACGGTCGCTTCGCGTGGCATGCGCAAGGGATTGTGCACCTTGTCAAAAGTAAGCAAAACGTGGGGGTTTTGTAGCATTTTCAAGTACAACCACCACTACACCACACTACACCACACTACACCACACTACACCACACTACACTCAATTACACTCAATTACACTCAATTACACTACACTACATTACACGACACCACACTCCACTACACTACAGTACATTACACTACACTACACTACCTTCCACTACACTACATTACACTGCACTACATTACACTATGCTTCTCTTGCTGATCTGCTTCTCCTTGTCTACCGCTGGACTCCTTTTCTGCCGTGACTGGCCGGGATCCTCCAAAAAGAGGCTTGAGCAGACCCAATGCATGGCGCCAGTAGCCTCTACGCTGTCGGGCACAGCTGGTGCTTCTAATTCGATGTCACACTGAAAGCCGTTCAATGCCATTTCCGCTTCCTGCGATCATGTCTCTAGCTGCATTGCGCGCAGCCTACATCGCAAGCTGGACACGAACAGAAAAAGTGCATCATAATCCAACACCATGAAAACACTACATGCCTTCTGGAGCAGAATGTTGACGTTGCACGGATGAATCCGATTAAGGACACGTCACCCCGCCAAGCTATAACGCACCAGCGGCCTGGACCGTTACTGCTGCAACTTCTGCAGGCACTTGGCTATCGGGCACAACTGCTGCAACGCCTCTAGGGATACCGGCGGCACCCTGGTGCAATGACACAATGCAGGAACTGGAACAGAAACTGGAGTTTGGGATAAAGTACACTAGTGGAGTAACTTGCTGATGGAAAACTCTGTCTTCACGGCATTTCTTATTTTAAGGCACAAAGCCATGCAGCACGGGAGTTTCCAATAACCTTTATGGTCGTATAGAATCCCGCCTTGCTCAGGTCTCATGCGCCTTGGTTACTCTTCCTGAATCGGTGTCCCCAATAGTTTCTCAATTGTCAGTTGCAAAAACAAGGTCAGAATGGAATCTGTACCACTCAGTACACAAGAGCACAGCTGGAAAGACTCCGAGGACCCCATTGCAAATGGAGCACCTGTTGTAGCGCGACACCTCTGAGACCGAAATCCTTTTCATACATGTGCCGCACCAGAGGTATTCCTGCGGGACAAGCGAAATGTGAAAATCAGGGCGCAAGAACTGTCTGAACATATCTGCCTGGTGAGGTCGACCCGTTTGAAGCCAATGACCAGTAATACTGCACAACCCGGTGGCGGGAAGAGGGAACCTTCTGGATGGACCGAAAGGTGGTTGGAGTTGTGTTTTTGGGGTGGCTGCAATGGTTGCAGAGGGCACCTCACAATTGCTAGATGTAGTGTGGTTCAACGTATGAATTTTAGCTGTAGCTGTAGTTGTACTTGTAGTTATGGCTGTAGATAGTGTAGCGTAATATCTTGTATAGCTCAGCGTCGTGTGGTGTAGCGTTTGATGGTTGGAACTGCTACAAAATGTTCAAGTTCTGGTTACTTTTGACAAGGTGTACAATCTCTTGCGCCTGCTACGCGAAACGGTATCTGAGGCTTTGGTGCAGAGCTGAGTCACGTTCAAAAAAGGTTTCGGAGAAGGTTTCGGAGAAGGCCTGGGGGGCTCTGGTGCAGAGCCAGGTCAGGTTCAACAAAGGTTCCGGAGAAGGTGTGAGAGGCTTTGGTCCAGAGCCAGGTTGGGTTCGATAGGTTTCCGAGGAAGGTTCCGAGAAGGTTCCAGGATCCGAGAAGGTCCTAGGAGGCTTTGGTGCGGAGACAGGTCAGGTTCAGCAGGGTTCCGGACAAGGTTCGGAAGGTTCCGGAGAAAGTCCGGGAGGCTTTGGTTCAGAGCCAGGTCAATTTCAAAAGCGTTCGGAAGAAGGTTCCGGAGAAGGTTCCAGGAGGCCTTGGTGCAGAGCCAAGTCAGGTGCAACGGGTTCCGGAGAAGGTTTGGGAGAAGGTCCCGGAGAAGGTTTTGGGAATGTTCGTTACAGGGCCAGGTCAGGCTCAAACAGGTTCAGCAGCATAATTCCGGCGCCTGGGTTCACAGCACGCATCAGAAAGACTTGTACAAATACGATATTGCGACTGATGGGGATACCACCGAAGCTTATTCAATACGTCTGGTTTCGAAATTCTAGCGACATTGATAAATTCTAAAAGTGGTCCGAACATGTGGTGCTCGGCGCATTTTGATTCCGAATTGTGCTTCGCGCAATAACAGCTTGCAACTGTGCATCTCTCATCTGGCCAGATGTCTCCTTAGCTGCTGCCTTAGCGAGCCGACCTTTTGACCTCCCGGATCCTCAAATCTTTGGAAAAGCACAGTGAATCGCGACTTACCTACCTTTGCGCGCTCCTGCATCATCTTTCTTCTCACTCTGCCTCTTCTGTTATTTTCTCTCCTCTTCTCTTCTCCTCTCTAACTCTTCTCACATCTGCTTTTCCATCTGTCCATTTTGTCGGAAGTTCTCATTCCGAACGTCCGTCAATGAGTGACGCAATTTGGTTGCCATGCTTTTCTTCCTTGCCACCAGCGTCTTCTTCGGCACTTCCACAACATCCTTCCGGTCGGAAAATTAGGCTAAGGATGAAAAATGTGGAACTTCGAACAAGCATCAGCACTGACGCTATGTGGGTGCCTTACGCGTGGCCGGGCTTTTCTTTGACTGCATTTACTCTCCGGCTCTGCTGCAGCCCTGGCTGTCCGAAAAACATTTAGAAAAAGAGATGTGGAAAGCCAATAATAGGAAAATAAACCAAAATGGGTTGTTATCCAGAAAATATAGAGAAGATATGTGGAAAACCTTCAAGAAGAAAACATGCGTTGATAGCTTTTCCATCTCTATGTCAACGTTGAGGGTAGCCTATCAAGAGAGGGAAATCAAACTGTTGCGCGTCACACAGAGGAAATTGTCAGTGAGGTGAAAACAATTTGCGGACCTTTTTTGACGGTTGCGTCTGCCCAACAGAGAACGCACACCAACACAAATTGCGAATGCATCATCTAGACACAGTAAACAAAACGTGATAATCCTGAGCCTTACGATGTTGAATGTGCTCATTATTATTTGTAAAATCTCTTATTTTAGCTGGTTCAATTCCTGCTATACCTTTCCCAATTTTTCGCTGGCAAGCTCCACCTGCAATTCTGGCCTCCTCCTTGGTCATCCTGGACGCAGAACAATCCTTTGAACGCTTGTTCTCGGTCTGTCCGGCACTTATGAAAACAAAAAACGTGCTCAGCTCAAATTCAACTTCCTAGTTCTACAAGGAAGTGGTTCAGCGGTTGCTGAAGGCTCCAAAAACTCTGATGCCCAGCTTCTCAACCCTAACGCCTAGTAGGTGAATTAGTCTCCTCACGCTATTTCTGGAATATTTTTATCACTCAATGAGATTTCATTAGATCATCCTGAAGTCTTAGATCTTCAAGGCGCGAGAAAAAACAACGGTAAAAGAATCCTCTCGGGTTTGCGTTCAAACATCTCGGCCGCGGTCCTTTAAGAAGATCTCACCTATCGAAGGCTCGGCCTCGCTTCTCCAAAACTCCCGTTTTACTTGAGTGCATGCAAAAAGGATCTTCAAAGAGGTATGGAAAGTTTTAGATCAAATACTGCTGGTACGCAGATGAATCCCTAACTGTGACTTTTTGAAGCTAGCCTTTTTCAGAACTCCTCATCATTGACACTGAGGGTGGGGCGCATAAGGCGCAGAAAAAAAACAAGTCTGCTTCTTTAGATCTGTGCAGCAGTTTAGCACGGTACCTTTTGAAAGTTGACATGTTGAAGTCTTGAGACTCGTTCCTGCCTTTTGCAAAGCTGGGGCAGTCCTCTTTTCATTCCTTCAATGCAATGACTGATGATTTGTTTCTGCCATCTTCTGCTGGAAAACGGTGGGGCCGCAAAAAACTGCGCTGTGCGTGGCACCATGACCACAATCTAGTATGGATTTGTCCACAATGTCAGGGGTATAAGCATCGTTGTTAGTGTTCGGGTATGAGATTTCGGAGAGAGAATCATCATATTATAATTTCTATATAGTATTTTGGGTGTGCCCCAATCCAATCATCGTGTTCCTCATTGAAAGGACCCTGTTGGCATTGGGTCCCTTTTTGGAGGATCCCGGTCGCTCACGGCACATAAAGGGGTCCAGCACCAGGAAAAAGGTGAAGGTCTGATCTGAAGCGGCGGTGGCCCCCTTTTTGGACTATCCAGGCTGGTCACAGCACAAAAGGGGTCCTGCACCAGGAAAAAGGTGAAGGTCTGAGCTGAAGCTGCGGTGGCCCCCTTTTTGGACTATCCAGGCCGGTCGCAGCACCAAAGGGGTCCTGCACCAGGAAAAAGGTGAAGGTCTGAGCTGAAGCGGCGGTGGCCCCCTTTTTGGAGGATCCAGGCCGCTCACAGCAGGAAAAGGGGCCCAGCAACAGGAAACAGGTAAAGGTCTGAGCTGATGTGGTGCTGTGCCCTTTTGAAGGATCCAGAACGCTCACGGCAGAACGAGGGATCCATTAGACAGGAATGAAGAGAAATTACACAGCCTCTAAAGGAGAAGGAGCAGGAGAGAACAAGAAGTACTTTTCTCAGCAAGAGAGAGACAAGGCAAGCAGCCACAAGATTGGCGCAAGAGCCTCACTGGCGGAAAAGCCTCCCATCACAGAAGCGGAGGTCAAGTCCAAGCCCTTGCATTGTAGTGGCGCAGGTCAGCGGGCGGATCAAGAACGGGAGTGTACCAGCACAACAACCGCCACAAAGAAGAGAGACATGACCATGAGCCAAGAGTGAAAAGAGATTACATTGGTACAGCCTCTAAAGGAGAAGGAGCAAGAGAGAACAAGAAGTACTTGAGCAAGAGAGAGAGACAAGGCAAGCAGCCACAAGATTGGCGCAAGAGCCTCACTGGCGGAAAAGCATCTGTGGACCAAGGCGGGCTTGAACCTTCAATCTACAGGTTAAGGGCCTTGCGCTCTGCCTACTGAGCTAGACATCCCTGGCATACAGGGAATGCTCTGCAAATTCTGGAACACAGAAGGTATATCCAGACAGAATCTGCCACACAGAAAGCAACGGCCACAAGCAGACAGCCCGGAACAGAGAGAGCTGACACAGGTACAGCCTCTGTGTCTAGTGAGGCCACTGAAAAAAGTTGAAATGGAAGCTAGTTTGAAGTGAGGTTGCGGCTCCCCTTTTGGGAGGATCGAGACCGCTCACGGCACAAAAAGGGGTCCAAACAGCACGAAGAAGGTGCACCTCTTAAGTCAGGTGCCGCTGGACCCCTTTTTGGAGGATCTAGAACGCTGACAACACCAAAAGGGGTCCAGCGGCTAGAAAATGAAAAGTTGGATCATGGGAATCGAAACTAACGACTCCCACATCCCTTTTTGCCAGATTTGGGCTGCGGGAGCCCCAAAAAGGGGTCCAGCAACCTGACAAATCACAATGATCCAAAGCGAGCCTGCTGGACCCCCTTTTTGCAAGATTTCGGCTGTGAAAGGTCCAAAAAGGGGTCCAGAAAGGCTTTTACAAAACTAAAAAAAGGAACAAAAGCCTATACCAAAATTCGTTTCCAAACCGGTGGAAAACTCCCATGGACGCCCTTAAGGGACACCAAGCAAATTCCAAAATAAGCTCGGATACCTTATTCTGAGGGCCCCTTTGTACCAACAACAACAGCAACAACAACAAGAACAAGAACAAGAACAACAACAACAACAACAACAACAAAAACAAGAACAAGAGCAAGAACAATATGCTCGTCTTTGTTGTTCGAATGCGCATGTTTTTCTGTTGCAGCATAATTTCCATTTTTTTTGATTCTGCTTTCTAGCGGTCCAGAGTCCAGAACCGACGTTATACGTTATTTGCGTCTATATTTGTACGCTTTCCGTTTGCGTGGTCAGCAGCAGCAGCAGCAGCCAGCAGGAGGAGCAGGAGGAACTTGCGGGAAGCAGCAGCAACTAGAGCAAAAATCAAGCAGCAGCAGCAGCAGCAGGAGCAGAAGGCAGGAAAAACTCAAATGCGTTCAACAAAAATGAAACAGGCTTTCCCTCACTCTTGCGAGGGGCGGGGCTCCTGTCACATGCCTCTACAAGCAAAGCATTGAAGAATAAGGGCGCTTGAAAAGGGTAATTAGGAGGGCAGGTCTCCCTGTTCACAATAAATTTGGCAAGAGAACTGCAATTCCAACCCCCTCGCTCCACTGCATGCATGTACTGAGATGCATGGGGCTCGGGTAGCCTGAGCCACCTTTTGCCGAACAACAGATTTTCCAATATTTATTGAAATTTGGCGCGGCTCTGCGGGAGTGAGCGAGGTACTCATTCCCAATTCGAAAACCTAGGGGGGACAGCAATAATGCTCTACCAAACATGAGAGCAGTCTATTGTTACTTGCGACCTATGTTGTAAAAACGTTGCGAGACATGTGTGCGCTCGCGCCGACATTCATGTTTGGGCCTCAGACATCCAACTCTTACAGCATGGCTGTGCGAAGCTTTGTGACAGACTGTACCTGCATCGTCGTATCGTAAACCTTGGTAGTGGGTGCGCTCAGGTGCCTGTCCTGCAAGATGTGCATCGATCTTTGCCTCGTTCACCATGCCATCCACTGAGGCCTGGGACTGGGAGCGGTACGGCATTGGTGCCTTGTTGGTCTCCGGCTTGCCCCGAAGAAAAGGCAAAGACAAATTTGGATCGAGTCGGTCGACTTGGATTTTCTGATCACGCAAACATCCATGTGAACTGATGTGCATTATTGTGCATTCATGTTTGCGATCGACTCTATCTTATTTGTGTTTCTGCCATGCTGTCAGTTTGCCAATTCGAGTATAGTATCGTCATGTATCGTCAAAGAAACACACTTGGAAACACCCGATAAGTGGACACCATGCTACGATATGCTACGCATGAGGCATATCATGGCTGATCACTGCTGTTTCGCACACCCGCCTTTCCCCACCATGCAGTGAGATCTCGAATCCTTCGTTGCAACCGGCAGCTGATGTTAACACAGGAACAAACGACAAAGTCACCAATCGGTGGTTCCAAAAGCTTCCAACAGAAAACAAACTGGCCAACAATCTCCGGTTTTGCCCTCATGAAACTTTTTCAGTGATAGCCTGAATCCCAAGTTTGCATCACTCCCATCTCGGCTTGTCTGCATGGTCCGTATTCACATCGTATTCAGGCAACTTGTTGAATGTAGACATGTGTTGCACTGTGTTGCACCTCCCCACCAAGCCTTTTTCAATTTGAGCATACTAAAGTTAGCTATAGATGCTATATGATGCTATAAGTGGCTACAGTAGCATTGGGGCATTGGGCAAGTCCTAGCTATGGGCATGGCATGGCATGGCCACCTTCTCAAGCCGTGCCGAGTTGTGCCAAGTTGTGCCGAGTGGCAGAGTGGCATCGAAGTCAAAGGCTGCGCACGGCAGTAGCGCCAAGGCGGCCAAGGCGCGGAAAAAGTGGCGCATCGCCATCTGGACTTCGGATGGGCCTGGTCTGACGTGAATTCCCTTGAACTTACAAGAAAAGTATCGAACACATGTTGGGTATGAAGGCACCGAGATGCGCCAAGCTCACCTGACGAGTAGGCATCATTTTGTCAAGGATGAGCTGTCCAAGAGCACATTGCCTGTTACCCTATGAGCCCGTCATGTCGGGTGAAAACAAGCACACCATCGTGGCTGTTGTAGCCAGCATTGAGACTTCAAGCCAACCCATTCATTCATTTGACCTTGACATGTCTGACATATGTTGCAGCTTGAGGGAGGCGAGCGCGTGAAAGTCATATTTGCATGAAAACCTTGAAAGACCTAGTGACAGCTTTGGACAAACGTCTGTCGAGGTACATCAGAATAGCCTGACACATCTCTGAAGCGCCTTCTGGGTATACTTGACTGAGGAATATGCAAGTTAAGGAAACTACTTCGAAGCAAAGATAGGCATAGTAACGACACTACAGTGTACTACAGCACTGGCAAACCGTCTTGAAATCTTGAAAACATATACATATGTATATATATATAACATATTATGTATAATATACAGTATATCCATGTATATCCATAGGTTCCATTCTTTCCATTGGTTTGATGCTTTGACGAAGTGCGCGTCCTGCGCTGGAACCTGCACATTCTCTCCATCCACAGTGCCATCTCGGCCATCTGCAAACTCTGGAGGGCGAACCTGGCGAGACAGTGGGCGTTGCCGGCGTCCCAGGATGTCTCAGGTCCAGTTTCGGCCTCTTCATCAGCTTCACTCAGTAAACTTTGTTCATTTAAATATTTATTTCATTTTGTCAAGAATCTGGTCATATCTATCCAATCCGTGAACGGTCTGCCTACAGGTGCCTCTCAGACTCAGAGCATTCCATGTACCGAGTCTCACTTGTCATATACTTGTCATTGCCGGACATCTCAAGGTGAGAAATGGTGAGAAATATGATCTACATGAGGTCCACATGTCATCACCTACCACTACAGATGGCTCATAATCTTGCTGGCGAAACCCAGGGCTTGTGCGGTTGCGCCGGCACTGGCCGCACTTTGCGATAACGCTCCTGGTGCAGCCCCAAAATTTCCACCCGGGTGCGCTTCTTGTGACGGGTCTGCACTTCCATAGGAGTCTGAAAACTTGGACACAGACTCGGTTGTTCCAAATCACGGGTGCAATGGTTGCCGTGTAAATCCGTTTTATGCCCTGAATAACTAAGATGAAAAAAACAGAAGATGAGGAGGAACCGGAAAAGTAAGGACATGTGACATGGTCCAAATGTGACATATGTGACACTGGAAGTACTGGAAGTACTGGAAGTGAAATCCACGGCAGCACTACACAGTATCTACACAGTACACCGATTTCTGATTTGATGAGTTGTGACCAAGGCCACCAGCTCTCCATGATGCTCATGCAACGTTGGGTGAAGTGCGGTGACCACGTCGTTCCTGCAATCCGAGTCGGGTCTTTAAGATGAGACCAAAAGAAAACAGAGAGAGAGAGAGAGAGCAATGAATCTCTGAGGATGATCATATATGATAAACTTTTTGTTTTTCTCATATTTCGGATTTCTTCACTTCGTCAATAGATGGATTTATGGTCAACTCTGTCCTCGTGTCCAACCGTACTTTGAGATAAAAACATGCACTCTTGTGCTGGGTTACCTTCAAATAAGTCCGTGTTGAGCGAGGATCTTCCAGCCTCGCCATAGCTGGCAAAGCATTCCTCTGCAGTGATTACGACATGGAAGTGCTCTTCGACGTTTGAATTTCAACGCCCGAGTGCTAAGTGCTGCGTGAGATCACTGTTTATTCACTGGAGTGGTCATGTCAGTCATATCATGCGGCACATTAGAAAAACACATACATTTTTCCTGGGCTGTTCACTGAGCAAAGTCTTATTTGCAGCTGCCCTTGTAGCGTGAGTCATTTACACGTCCTTCATGCTGACACGATCATCCGCTGCTTTAAGCCAACTTTAAGCATCTTATCTTGTCCGAGTGTGCCCTATAGCCCTAGTAAAAATGCGGAAGAACCAACATGGCTGCAATGAGCAAATTTCATTTTTGAATCTGCTTCTACAAGAAGGGAATGTCGCATTCCAAGCAACCTTGGACAGGTGACACGTATAATGGCCATTTCAGCTGTACACGATGCGGGTGTGTTTATGCATGGTCTTCCGCATCAGGGCTTTACGAGTCTTAGAGTAACGATGATTTCTTAGGTATATATATAATATATATTATAATATATTATATATAGGCATTGCTGCAGGAAACTGAAGAATTGGTGAAGTCCTGCTTTTTTACAATGCTTTACAGTTCTTATCACTTCACATCGCTTCACATCACTTCACATCGCTTCACATTTGACATTTCCATCTCAATTGCCACGCTTTTTGGTGCACATCTTGTTCTGTGCTCTGGCTTCGCCTTCCGCTTGTCTTTGGCAGAGGGCTGCTTCCAGACGTCATTTGCAGTAGCAAACCTAGCAACTCCAAGCAAGCCTTAGCAATGCAGAGCTGCATGCAGCAAAATTGAGAATTTCACAAACATTTTGGGAGTTTTGCTGCTTTCTGGATTCAGATGACCTCAGGAAGCATAGCCGCGCAGTGAAGTTCCGGTTGACCTTGAGAAATGCAACATGAAGTGCTTCCCGGTGACGAAGATGAAAGAAGTGGATGGCTCACAAAATCTGTAGCTACTGTAGCATTCAGTTAATCCTGGAGTCCTCACCGTGCCAATCGCAAAGCAGAATTGGGAACCTAAGTCATGGTCAAATTGGTCAAATTCCAAAAACACCGGAAATTCCGGCGGGGCAGAGATCAAAATGAGCCAAGGACCCAGTCACAGTGGGAAACGGTGGGGTCCTTGGTGCACATCGAAATCATTCCCTGAAGCTTGGACAAGAAACAAACGTCCAAAACAAAACGTCTGAAAGTTTAGTATGCCAGATTATGATAGATATTGATAGATACTGTTAGATTATGCCAGCCTGTCATAGTCTGCAAATTTTTGTTAGGACACAATTTGTGGCTTTGCCATGCTTTGCCCGCTTCAGGAGTTCAGCAGCCATATGGTGATCAGAGAAAACGTCAGAATGGAACCCCTGGTGCTGATGGTGGGACCATGGTGACCGAGATCCACAGAGCATGCGATGCTTGCAATGCTTGTATCCTACAACATGTGCAACGAGAGTGTAAGTCCCTTGCATCCACTTTGGATGGCAAACGTGCTGCCACAGGGGTGTCGCGGGCAGCTCTATGCAACTGACACAACGGTCGTGTTTGAAGCTTCAGTCTGAGTGTGAAGAATGTTTCGAAAAGGTACTCGAAACACCCCAAAACCCTCGCAGCTCTCCTTCTGACTGGTTATTTTGAGATGCTGATTCAAGAGCACTGCATCTCGGCTAGAATGAAGTCATTCCCTAGAAAGTCTGCATGAACACAAAGAATGTGTAGTTTTTGAATGTTGAGTACGCAAGCCTTTCCGTGTGGCTCACATGCTGATACAATCTCCACAAAACGTCGAATGTGACGGGTCAGATCTCAGGTCTATTGCACCTAACATCACCATACATCACCTAACTGTTTGCACTGGGTTTGCCTCCGAATCAATGACCCAGGACAGGCCATCTGCAGCACGGAAGATGTGCCACACCTCGTCCAGCCGAGCCAACGATCTTAGTCTGGGTCCGACCGTCAATCCAGATGAGCAAAGCGACCCGTGAACTTCACAGTGAACGGAACGGCATGGAACGGCACTATCCTCCTTGCCTCTTGTGTGGTGCTCTCAGTTGGCGATCGTTCGACCTTGGACAACCCGGAAACATGATAAAACCAATGACATTCGTTTCCTCACAAACCTGGAATGCTCAATGCTCAAGTCAAACTCTTTGTCAACTCTTTGTCAACTCTATCAATCTCTTTCAATCTACACTTTCAAAATCTTTCAGATCATGCTTCGTCCATGACCCCAACCTGCACCCAACAGGCTGCACCGTTGTGAGTTTCCTCACGGAGAGCATAGACCTCGTCAACATGGGTCAACGAGTCAACTCGTGTGATGCGCTGAGGCACGGTGACAAAATGTGACAAATAGCTGTTTACATCGAATCTTAGCATTCATCAAACATCATCAAACCTTCTTACAAGCCTCACACATCATACACATCCTCACACTTGTGATGTATAGTATAGTTGCAGCTTTGCAAGACCTTTCGTCATTGCAAACGTTTTGAAACAATTCCTGCAACTCGAGTACAACCAAATTACAACCGGAGTTCTTCTTCCCAGCTCCGTTGAGATTTTGACTCCATTGATGCCAAGATGATCTCCATCTTTTCGCTTCAGCAGCCCAGACTTAGCTGAATTTAGCTAATCTATTGTGAAAAGAAATGAAAAGAACAAGGAGAACAAACACTGAAATGGAAGGTGAGATAAGGTGAGATAAGGTGAGGAAACCCTTTGGCCCGGCCATCCTTTCCAACCTTTCCTCAACATTAGCTGTTGCAAGGTGTCTCAACAAATGCGATCTTTAAGAAGCTGAACGGTACAAGTTGACAGGTTTCAGTTTCAAACAAGACATAAGTGGTTGCACCCCACAAAGAATGCTTTGCAAACTATTCGACGCAGTACACCCAAGTTCCGCATGTCCAAAGATCTGAAATATCAAGGCACGCGAGGTGAAATGGCTGGATACGCCGCAAAGGCGGAACTGCCAGACACCTCGTTCTGAGCGGCAGATCACAACATGTAATGAACTATGAATATCTATGAATGACATATCAAGGACTCAAGGACAGTGCAAATGACGGGAGGGTGTGACATCCGTTGCAAAGCGCCAGAACCCCCAATACATTTTCCCAATCGAACGAGTTCAGGGTGGCCTTGGAGTCATTCACATCAGCACTTTTATCTCCGCTGCGCCCATTGATGTGGGAACGCCAACGCAAGGTGAAACGAAACTATAGTCTCTGTCTCAATGATTCTGAATGATTTTCAACGGCTCAATTTGGTTCAAACTCTTCTTTTTTACCATAAAGATCATAAAGACCGCAATATACCGCAATGGAAACAACTGCAATGGAAACAACTTGGAGACTGCAGGAGCCTCTCACTTGTGATCTCTGTCTTTGCGATGAGCTTCTGCCAACATGGGCCCAGTATTGCCTCAGCGGCTGAGCGGCATGGAGGACTGCCGAGGACTGCCGAGGTCACGGTCGATGGTCGATTCGGTCGATGCTCTGAGCTCAGCACCACGAAGAGTTCGGCTGGTCTCTGCGGAATAACCTGGATCTCGTGTGGACGTGTGGATCTCATGTCTCATGGCGTCTGAAGCTTGCACTCATGGCGTCTTCTTTTCTGCGACACAAAGTAAAGAGATGTAAAAAAAATAAAGAAATTTTTATTCAGTCTGCTTTCAGATCATTCGTTGAACACCAGGATAGGATCTTATAACCCACAGCCAAAGCCTCCAATTCATTGGCGTCGCACCGATGATGAAAGCATTCCGAATGAAGTGCGTCATGTAAAGACAATGTAAAGAGATTCCGATGATTATTATATTCTATATATAGCATTTTTACTAAAATTTATTATTATTATAGCATTTTTAATATTTTTAAATTCTGCTTTCAGAGTCTGCTTTGATGTTTCATTCTGAAATCTCCACTCAGCTGATTCAGAGCCAAGGAGCAAAGCGCAAATCTCGGTGCCTTCCAGAACTCTTCGTTCTCGGCCTTCGTGCTGTTCCACTCCTGACATCGCCAGAAAACAGGTGCAAAACATGGTGCAACGTGATCCCAACATGATGCAGGTGCCAGGCGACAGGCGACACAACGAATGCATACCGAATGCATACCGAACTCATTCGGTGCCGCGGTGCCTGCATTTCTCTCTGGATTCGCAGTCTGGCCTGGAGGTCGACGAAAAAGGCCGAACAGGAAAGGTCAAGGATAGGCCGATAGGCCAAGGATAGGCCAAGGTTGCCAAAGTGTGATTGGCTTACCAGGCTTACCATTTCACGGACGTGACCTGCACGGATCCTCGCTGTGGCTTCTCTTTGGCCTTCTCTTTTCCCATCATGGCCTTTGTCTGGGCGCACAATGTAACTTTCACACATCCGCAAAAATACGTGCCTCGTGTCCTGCGTTCAAACTTGAGCCACATATTGTCTTACTATGTATTCTGACAACTTCTGACAATTTCTGACATACAGGGTGTATTTGAGAACAGTGAGCATTTGAGACCTGTGGGCAGTGGGGGGGATGAAATGCAATGAAGGCGCCAGAACTTCCTTTTCAGTCATAAGACCTGCTGCACAAGCGCGGCAGCAAAATTGGTATGTGCAAGATTCTGCAAGTGGAATCCTATTAGAATTCCTGTACTTCAACCACGAGTTGACAGCATTTCATTGAAAGATACTCGTGGAATCATTGCTTCAGCATCTTTCTTGGGTCCTCAACTCGGGTGATGTGCCTGCGCTTGAGCTGCTACCTTTTCGAGGTTCTTCTTCTTCTGGAACAGAACGCGATCTCGAGCGCACCCTGTCAGCCACGTCCATGTAGCCGTTCTGTCAATTACCATCTCAAAAATCAAAGATTTAATTGCAGTCAAGAAGAATTCCTGAAACATTGAAACGGTATTGAATGATTTTGAATGGTCAAGAATGGTCAAGATTCGAAACGAGAACTGTTATGAACTGTTCAATCTGGCAGATGTCGAGTGCCTCTTTCGCGCGGCCTGTTCTGATTCCTCGGATTTCTCGTCCTGAGCTTCAAAATGTCTGACAAATTGGTGGCAAGATCAAGGAGAAATGAGGAACATATAAGGAGAATAAGGAGAAATAAGAATTAGGTGCACTTTGAAAAACATCGTGAAGGCAAACTTCGTAACTGCTTGCACTCTGCAAGCTTGAAACCAATTGATACCCATGCCGCATGCCCATGCCACTGGTACAGACGCCATCACATGCCTCATGCCTTTATGATCTTTTTTAACTCACAAATCCCAGAGTCATCGTCACGTCTACGCTTCTTCTTCTTTTTGTGCTTGTGATGCTGCTGCTCCTGATAGGCGGTATAGTCGGTGCAAATAAAACGCAGTTTTGCGATGAAGAAAGCCAACGCGGCATAGATCGAGTCTGAACCAGTGAATCAGCAGTCTGATTCAAACAGGGCCACCTTGGTATACTTTAGGGCCACCTTGTCACAAAATGCTGTTGCTGTTTTTGTCAACTTTGCCAACTTCATGGCCTGGAGTTTTCTCTTTTTCTCCTCCTCTTCCTTCTTCCTCGGTCTGAAATGCTGGGAAAGTACGAGGCTGATGTCAAGGATTGTCAAGCACTTCCGCAAAAAAAATACCAGTCAATGTCGAGGAACATCTTTGCAAGAATAAGATGAATCTCGAACATCGTGTATATCGTGTCAAGCTGCTTTTAAGGTTGCTCATGGTTGCTCATGGTTGCTGACAAGTCCAAGGGCAAATCCTCCACCGAGGTTCCAATCCACAGGTCGTGGCACACTGAGCCATTGCCCAGTTTGGTTCGTGTCCTCAGCTGGGGCCTGGGAACAGAATGGAGAGGCAAATTTCAGGAACTCAGCAGAGACACTTCACACTGAGCCCTACAGTTGTGGGGACGCGACTGTGCTGCTGCATGCACTTTGCTGATGTTTGGAAACAAATTCGTGAGGATTCATCAACATCAACTAAGCAATGGAATAATATCCGTAATCACCGTAATCCATAGCTTAACATGCAAACGTGTCTCGTCTTCTCCGGGTCTGAAATATACGTTTAAAGTTGAAAGTTGACGCCTTGCCAAAGAGGTGAGGATTTCAAATGGATTTCAAAGGACACCGATCTTTGACACTTTCCCACCTGGGGCTCCTCCGGTTCACCAAGTGCTTCAGATGTTGCCTTAAGTGCACTTAGCTACTTGATTTAAAGAACGGGCGAAACCTTGAGCTGTGAGCATCAGCTACAAGGGCCAGCTAGTTATATCAACATGTTGTTAACATTTATCCCTTATTTATAACATGGTATGCATTGTCATACGTAAGTTGTAACATGTTGGTACCATGTTGGTAACATGTTAGCCGCTCCAAGCGACCACCTTTTGCAGCGGATCAACGGCTTCCTCTCTTGCCATTACCTCATCCGGTGGAGTTCCAACATTTTCTTCAAAAGTCAACGTGCACAACGGATGGCAAAATTGGCGATTCCAATGATTCCAATGATTGGCAAGACACCGGACCCAAGGGTTTCAGTCCAGCCCGCTTAGACTGGCGTTTCTTTTTCATCTCCTGAACAAGTTGAGATGCTGAGATGTCCTCACATCTTTTCACATCTTTTCACATTTGAAACACATCTTGCCAAACAACACATTTGAAACAACTATGAAACAACTTACTTTCGCTGAGCTTTCCAAAGATTTCCGCATCTCCCTTTCTTGATGAGATTGTCTGAAAACATGCAGTGCGCCTCCAAGAACTCTTGCTCTTCACGCTCTTCTTTTTCCTTCTGCTCTTGCAGTCGCTTTTCCAGGTCTTGCACCCTGTTTCAGCGAGAACCAAGGAACGATAGGACAGGTGGAAAGCTGTGTGTGACCATCGGATCTCATGTGCACAGGTTGGACTCCGGTTGGACTGGCTAGGAGGACCGATCTTCCACAGTGCCTCCTGAACTTTTGCAGTGGGTCGGAAGCCTGCAAGTCGGGCGACTGCATCTGAAAGACATGTATCGCATGTATGGGGTAAAACAAATATGCAAGGAGTGTAAGAATGCGGACATATGTAAGATATTGATAGATATTGTAAGACTTGTAAGATCACTTCCCTGTATTGCTCTGACGTCTGCCCAACACGTTCCTCCTCATCAGCTCCTTCTGCCGACCGAGGCCGCTGTGCCCGCCTAAGTCAATGGACTCCGCAAAAAAGGAGATGGACGCAAACGAAAAGGAGTGCAAGGAAAGTACGCAAGAAATGGGGATATGTCGGATATGTCGGATATACAAATCATAAAACGATCACCTGGAAACTGTTCCACCGTAGGTTGACGGAGTATGCCTTTGACTTTCATGACCTGCCTCCGCGCCCATCTCAATTTGAAGCATGACATGCCGGCTGTGGTATCCTTCATCTTCATCTGCTGCAGGTTGTGCACGTTTCAACATGCTCATTTAACGACAGAAAAACGCATCACAACCGGCACATTTCTGCCAAGCCGCTGTCTAGCTGCTCCAAAGTCAGCCAATGGACCAATCCTTGGGCTATGCTAACAATGCCAACTGTTCCAGGCAACCGCACCTCCACATATGGATAAAATGAGCACCTTTCTTTGAGGCCGGCCTGACCCTGTACACGAGGCGTTGAAACAGGAGTATAGAAAAATAAGAGTCACCACTTACCTTGTTACACCGCAGTAGAAGCCGTTTTGAGGTCGCAGAAAAAAGAACCCCTTTTCACTGATGCACAAAGGATAATGGCCCAAGCCGGATGCATTCTAGGAAAAGAGGTTCCCAAAATGGAGGCAATTCTTGAAAAACAAAGGTCCCAAGATGGATGCCCTCAAGAAAAAGGCAGGTCCCAAAATTGGAAACAATTTTGAAAGGAGTGCGTTCTACAGATGGACCTGAATACCGTTTTGGAATGATGGTGGTCCCATAAAATAGAACTCTCTTTGGGAGATATTTGAATGGATGCCCCTTTTGCAAAAGAACTTAAATGCCCTGAAGAACAAAGAGGTTCCTCTTGCATTGATTTTTGGAACGTGGCCAAGCAGTGGCCCTCTGAGAAAAAATAATGGTCTCAAAACAAATGACTTTACGGAAAATTAACACACCCAACTTCAATGGAAGCTGGTTCTACAAAATAATAGTCGCCAAATTGGATTTCATGAAAATCATTTGTCCTAAAACAAAAGGCAATGGTTCCAAAATGTTCCAAATGGCTGAGAAAAACAAGTTTCCAAAGTGATCAAAAATAGATCCCAGGAGTCCCAGGTCACGAAGAGAGACGGGGAAGTCTACGCTGAACATTTGAATATGTCTGGATATGTCTGGTGACCAACAAACCCTGCACGAAAATGGGATGGTGTCTATACGGTGACTCCGATTTCCATATTGTCCTTCTCAGAGTGAAAAAAGGCACTCTGGTGTCTCGGAAAATCGTGGTAAGGCTGGTACCCGAACCTCTTGTACTTCAAAAAGTTCCTGTTTGCAGCTCGCGTTGCGTTGATGGATGTTGATGGTTTGTCACAGTAAAATATGCAACACAAATATGCAGCTGCCACAGCTGCCACAGCTGCCACAGCTGGCACATAACCAACGTTTCACTGCCTGGCCACTGGCTCACTGCAGCCCATGTCCGTGCACAACCGTTCCACGGCATCCTTGTTCTGTCTGTCCCTGGCAAATGACCAATCGACTTCAACGAGCTCTGCATAGCTCTGCATAGCTCTGCAAGGATTCTGTGTGGAAACTTTGGCAATCTCTAGAATCGCTGCGTATCGCTGCCTTTCGGTCCGGTTGAAGGTGACCAAATCGCGACCTGTTGGAACAGCTGAATTTTGACAAAGGCGAAAGGGAGGCTCCAGCAATACTGCAATCCTTCGCGTGTAACATGTCTGAGCGATTTGAACAACCTTCCCTCAAGCTGGGAAGCTTTGCGCATATTTCTTTAGCCATTTAGTAGTATATAGTTTTGAACATCATATCAATGCAACTAGATACTTATGCATAAATCTTGTTTTGTAATATGTTGTATAGATTATGAATTGTGAATGCATGGATTTTATGGAAACCATGTGCACATGCCTGATGTCTATAACCAGTACAGAAGTGAATATTCCAAAAAATGAGGCACATGCAAAATGAATATAACACGTATATGTAGAACATCTTTCTAGTACCATCTGACTGATTGGAGTCAAATGACATTCTACACCAATCTGGATTCTTGAAAGTAGTTTGAAATTCGGGGACGTCCAATGCTGCCAAAATACTCATTGGCCGGAACGGGACCTGAGAACGGGGTTGTCTTAGCTGTCCGAGCTGTCCAAAACTGGTCCTATTAGTGGTTCTGTTTCCCGTCTTAATGGCACAATGAATATGGGTCGCATGAGAAGTGCCTTCATCTCCCCACTGGATCCTCGATTAAACTGTGGCGTTCCTTGACACTTCACCAAGGGCCTGTGTCAAACAACAGCATTGTTTATCTGTTTCTTGACCATCTATTACCATCTATCATGAAAAATATGAGATCTCTCTGTGGAAGTCGTTGCAGGATGCGCAAGATGTTAGGATGGTTACGGTTTGGTGTTTGATATGTGTCCCATATCTTTTCCATATGTGTCCCATGCCCCAACACGCCCAACAGGACTCCAACAGGACTCAAACACCGCTCGAGGCTTTATCTGAGGTTCTGGCCCTCTAAGGTCGGGTTTGGGATGCGAACTGGAATGGGGAGAACTGGGAGGTCTGCAACTTGGCCAACTGTGACCATTTGGGAAAACCATGGACAACATCTTGGGGTTGCAGGTGAGTCTGAGAGGGTCACTTTGCAAAGATGTTGACATGTTTGGATTCACAATTTCTTTCTGCAACTTTCCAATCCCCATGCAAAGTTCTGTGACATGTATATTGAGCAGGTAGCTTGAGCAACTGCGGCGCGAAGAGTTCTGCATTTCTGACCATGGGTTCGAATTAAAGAATGGATTACCAACCGCTTGCTCCATCCGAGTTTGTGTGAAGGGTGGTGATGTTAAGTTTAGATTGCTCCAGAAATGCTCCAGAAATGCTTCGAGCAACCTTAGCCAATCGCTTCCCCTGCTATTCAGAGAATTTTAGTGAATTCAAGACATCAATCAAAGATATTCATCAATCAAAGATAATCAAGTCGTTGATTCCGCTGTCCTGCCCACTGAGAAACTGTACCTCAATCATCTTAGGGACATTGGCAGGTGAACCTCACAAGATGCTGACATTTCTGACAGAGTGCCCTCTAGCAACATCTGGTAAGTGTATCAACCGGCAGAACTTCGAGCGAAGTATCAAAAATTCATTGAGTGACAAATTGTAGACAAAGGATATTTCTCTTGGGGAGAAATCAAAGCCGACAGCGTTGCGGTCGCCTGAATTTGGCTCCAAGTCTACCTGAGAAGCGGCGCAAATCTCCAGCTGTCGAACAGCCTCACCAGAACTCGCAGTTGCGGCACTCGCCTCTAAATCGTTCTCAACCACTGACTCCACTCCTGCCGGGTGTATCCAGTTGTATCCGCTTGTCACATGTGATTGAGCAATCTTGAGCATTTCTCATACTCCTAAAAACAGCTTCGAAAAAGCCATCTATCTCTTATTCAATCCAGTTTATCACCATATACATCCATATACAATAGCAGGACATAGCGGGGCATCTATGATGGGTATCGCAGACTTGAACACAATTGCCGCGCTAGGATTTGCACCTCGAAGTGAAGAGATTATTGAATATTATTGATGGATACTTTTCCGCGATATGACTGTAGGCAGACTGTAGGGATGTGACCCTGAACCGGTTCCGCTATTGCCGTTACGCTTGTGGCCTTCATCAACTGGTACAGGCGGTGCCTGAGTCAACAGCATTGCGCCAGCATTTCTTTGTAACGAGTTGCACTGTGTGACACCGTGTCACCAAAGAGCTTTTGTCGAACTGAAGACATTCCAGTGTACTCTCATCACTTTGAGATTTTTGAGCCTCCTCTAAGGAAGCACATCGAAGAAAATATCGCGCACCTCAATCTACTCACTGTACTGTCAATGTGGGCATGTTTTAAATGTCATACTGCTACTCGCTACTCCGAACATCTCCGAACTTGAAGTCGCAGTCATCCCCGAAGTCTCGTCCTCTTGTGTCGAATTGTGTCCGGCTGAGTAGTGGACCACTGCCGCCAGATGGTCCACTTTTCGAACCTCAAGGACGTGGTATGTCCTGTGTAGCCTCGTAGCCCAAACTGCCCTCTGCTCTGAATCAATTTTGCTGAGGAACGAACCATCCATTACAGTGCGGAACTCACATTCAAATTTGGCAGGTGCGTAATATTGCGTATCTAATCTGTTTCAATCTCAATTTCAAGAAAGAAATCAAGCAGCAACATGCTTTGTAGCATTAATATCAAAACAAATAGGCTGCAGGGCAACTGATTATTCAACAGGTTTGAATTGTGATACACAGTTGGCAATGCCCTTTTGGAACCACACACAACACAACAAAAACTGAGAGCCGTGTCTGCAATTGGATGACAAACAAATTCCAAACATCGTGGCGTACAGATCTTGAAGAAAGTGTACTGAAGCAAGCCTTGCTGTTTCTAGAACCTATTCCAAATCAAGATCAAACCAACTACATTAAACTATATTAAAACGAGTATCTTCCATTCAGGCACCTTTGCAAAACAGTAACAGCCCACTGTCGTGATGCATATGATACATATGCTTTATATTTCCACCACGAGGTGGGCTGCAGCAAATATCAGCAGACAGTCGGACAGCAATGCGTCAGTCGACTAAAATTGAGCACTGAGATTTCACTTTTAATATCTTTTAATACATCTACTTTTATATAATTTATATACTTTTATTGCTTTCCCATCTTCATTTTCTAATCGGCTGTGACAGGTTTGAGGCGTTAAAGTGGAAATGGAGAGAACATGAGGTGAAATGGAGAAAATGGTTCAGCCCATCAGAAAATGGCGTTGAATCATTTTATTGCACTTCTGGTTGATGCCTGCCGGTTCCAATAAACCAAAATTGAGGCGTATCCTTTTTTCCTCAATTTCTACTGCATTCTCTTTGCAAGAAACACCGACTTTGCTTCAAAAACATGACGCATCTAAACCCTGCCTGATCTAGACCCCCTAAAATCGCAGAAGTGAGTCTTCGTCCAATGTAACATGTACCATGTCCCCAGAAAACACCAAAGTCAAAGTTGATGCTTTGAACTGTTGCACACAGGGAATCCCGCGCTGGCGGATGATCTGGGATACCATGTGGATACCACGGTCAATAGCACTCAGGCACTCTTTTTCCACGGTCTTTCCGAGGCTTTGCTTTGGGCCGCATGATTTTTAGGTGCACACTTTGGGCGATCATCTTCCAGTGCTCCATGACTCATATGACAGTAAGATTAGACACTGAAGGGCTCCGCGTTAGTCCCGCTTTGCCTTGGAAGATTGATGCTTTGTGGCCCATTGGACAAAGATATCAAAGATCGACGTCGCAAGGTTTTTGATGACCAGCAACAATTATCGCTTGGTCATTTAGGACAAGTGACAAATGAGGGGAAGCCCTTTTTTAGATCCATCAAGATCCATCAAGATCCATCAAGTAGCAGTGGATGGCCGAGGCTTCTGTTTAGAGATCAGGAGCATCCCATCAAAGACTTGTCCTTTGAAAACCGCATTCATAAATTTAGAAGATTGTTCATGTTCCGCGAATTTCGAACACGATGATTAACTTTACGCACAGGCACAGCACAGACAAAGCTGGGTGGGACATGGTGGGGCAAAAAATGATCTGCCTTTGCCTGCAGCAAGACTTAAGCCTTTAAACATCGGAAGCGCATGGCACGAGATCATGCAAAAAAATGGAAGAGTACCGAAGCACATCTTCGCACAGGTATTGGCCAACATGACAAGCAAGGGCCCCCTCTTTGAAAGTAGAAGAAGGGAACCTTCGCGGCTAAGTCAGCGGTGAGCAAAGACATAGCGAACGACTTTGGCGGTTGCCTCTGTCCCTCACCACTTGACACCGAGGCACTTGTCAATTAAGAAAAAAAAACAGTGAAACGGAGGAAGCCCAAAGAATGGAATTTGATGAAACTATGGCGCAGCATGACACACAGTGGCACGGCAAAGCACGCCAGATTCCAGATGGACGTGCAGTGACTATCTGCTCTCTGGCTGTACTATCTTCGGCGGGAACAAAATGGAGGTGATGGAACCGGATCGGCTCCGCTTCTTTTCACCTGAGCATGGCTGAGCTCACCTCGTACCACCTCGTACCACCTCGTAACGCCGATTTTCTTACGACTTCATTTGGGCTTCCCCATTTGACAGGACCATCACTGGACTTTCATTGGACCTCCGCTTGTCTAAATGCTCTAGATATTTCAGAGCCGTCAATATGTGATACTTTATCATATTTTATCCATGGAAAAGAAGTTCCACCGTTCAACCGCCCTGTGCCTTCATTATGCTGAAGCGGAGCCAAAGGCAGGTCTGTCACTTGCTTGCACAAACGTGCGGTTTTGTTTAGCTCTTGAACAAAGCAGCGAGCATACACAACTGTATTGGCCATACCTGGGCTGGGTCTTGGCTGCCAAATCTTAACAACATGAAGCGACATAAATGACATCGGAGCTAAATGTGAAATGTGTGAAATAGAATCAATAGATCAGGCCCACTAATAAAGGCAAACTGACCGAAGATACCGAAGTGACCAAACTAACATCGAGGAGCAGTTGGCATATCCTTGCAGCACTTTGAAGAGGAGGTCGGTGGAGACCAGCAATGCCCTGCTCTCGATGAGTGCCTGGAGTTGCCCTTGGTGTCTCCAGGCTTTCACCCATAGAGCAGCTTCGGCGACATATCCTCGAGCCTCCACTGAGGTCCTCACAGATTGGATCTCGTTGGATCTCGTTGGATCGAAGGGATCGAAGATTTCAACCACATTTTGTCACGACAGATCTACGACATATCTCTTTAACATTCTTTAACATTGACTAACGTTTTCTGTAACAGTATCTGTAACATCTGTTTAGCACACCCGGGTGCGTTGGTGCTGCCAAGCGTCTGTACCATGGGAAACGCCGTTTGACTTCGTGCAGAGGCACCGCCAAAGACGCCTTGGAACCTAATGAAGTCCAAGGAGTCTTTCCGACGTCGCGTTCCCAGCGGTTCAGATTGAGACCAGAAAAAGTAGATGCCTTGACCGGCCGCTATCTGATACATTCCTTCAAGCTGCAAAACATTGCAAAACTGCAAGATACTGCAAGATTGCTTTATATTGCTTTCATTCTTTGCATGTCAAAACTTCAAAGCTACTGTTATTCAGACGCTCCAGTCGACACTGTTCGCATGTTCCAAGATGTTCTAAGTTTTGGCACCTTTTACAGCAGTCACAATTTCTCCAGAGTCGTATCTGCTGGAGCCACTTAGAATATAGTCATATACGTATAGTCTGTAGCTGTGAACAAAGACAATGGACATGGTATAGTTGGTAGAATCGATTTCCATGATATGACGGTATGTTGCAAGATTCATTTAATGATTGATTCATCCAATGTTTTCCCAAGCATTTCATTGATCAAATTGAAGACTCAAAAAGCCGTGAAACATCATGAAACCATATGAAGCCAATCCTGTGTTTCATTGATGCTTCATTGGGAGCCAATGTTTGTCAATGTTTCATGGGTCCATACGGGTCCATATGGGTCCTTCAGCTTTGCTGGTGGTGTCGAAGATCACATCTCCTGCCAAGTAGTACAACTCGTTGACGGCTTGGCTGCAGAGATTCAATTCCATGCCTGGGTCCGAGAGACCAATTTCCTTGAAGAAAGCGTGGGCGTGAAGTGTTCGACTTCGTGCCTCTTGGAAAAGCTCTCGAACCATGCCCTCAGGAAGAGTTTGGAGCAAAGACATGTGGCATTGAATTTCATTACGTCGATGTTCTCGTTCTACGTAACGCTTCATTTGTCGGGTGTAGGCATAGGAGATGGAATAAGTATGGCAATAGCGGCGTACGGCCTGGAGAATCTTTGTAGTCCGTGTCCTTTCACGGGCAACTTCTGCCATGGTATTGGTCAACACGGAAATGAAGAGGGATCCGGTCAAAAGTGCCATGCAAGTCCCAAAAATCCCCAGCCAACGTTCTGCAGCGGTGTTAAGCTCCACTGTGGATTTCAAGGCGGATGGTGGCAGCTTTGACACAGACCATTCCAAACTCCGGATGTATTGATGTGCCAGAGATGTTTCGTGCAGATTTTCTTCTCTCACCCAACCACCTTCTGTATCACCAGCAGCAAACCATAGACTTCCCAGAACATGCACCTTGCGGCGCTATGTGCGAATGATATTGGAAAATAAGTCCGTTTGGAGCTCTTTACCCTTCTGATTCCCTTGTGACTCACTCTTTAGAATTCAGCAGCAGAAAGTGTAATGATTTCGTATGATTTCGTTATTTACTCCCCAAAGTTTCACGTCGTACAGGGTACTCCTTTCTTGGTGCTATCGACTATGAACAACATTCTTTGCTCCAGCAGGCTCCCATCTCACCCCCCCTTTCAAGGCATTAATGACCGACTTCCAGGATTTGTCTTTTCAAATCTGTTCAACCTCTATCCATGATGTCCATGGTATCCATGATGTAGCATTCCCTGCCGTCAGGGCACTGCAAATGCCATGAGAAGTCCAAGGCTGATGACCTTGGAACGTGGAGTAAATATCGACCAAGCTCTCTTTTGGTCTGCTCCACATGAAAGTAAATGATATCTACTGTATGTGTTTTTCAATAAGTATACTTTTCATGTATGTAACATACGTATGTAACACATGTAATACACACGTACATGTATAATATTATATCAATAATCTGAACAATATGATACAGTGGTACAATGTGGTACATATCATCGCAAGCTTTCTATGAACTGTAAATACTGTAAGATGAATGCTGGGCTGATGACTGGCTGCGTCAACGAACCAAACCTCGCTCTCAGCGCAGTCAGCTGGTTTTGAAGGGATGGAAAGCCCTGCCAGGAACTGGTGACTCATGGTGACACATGGTGACATACAGGAATCGGCTCATCGGCTCAAAATGCAAACACAATGATTGACAGTGGCATCGAAATCGAATGACATCCATATCCAAACACCTTCGCAAGACCAGTCATTTGCCAGTAATTAGTTGTTCAATGTTGTTCATTTCAACCAAGACAACTACTTGTGGCATCTTGTGGATATCTTGTGGCATCTTGTGGCAATGTCACTCTGCCTGCAAGACCTTCCAGAGTCTGATGGTTTGGAAGACTCGCAGCAAGCGAAACAAACGCCGTGTTCTTGCTACACGCAAGACCCCAGCTTGTACATCGGTCTCCGACATAGCCAAGACCACAACGTCGCCAGCCAACATTAAGACATCATACAGACACCAGGACTTCAAGTAGTTCAGTGCAATGTCTCTCATTCGGAAACGGAGCACATCGTTGACATACACGGCGGTGAAGAAGGATGCTGGAATGTCAAGCGTCCAAAAGGCGCTTGCAACCCATTGCATGGTTTCTGCCGTTAATTGCATGGAATGGTTCATCCGGTACAAGTGCAAAGGAGAGATGGTCGTCTCGAAGATAATCGCAAATATTGCCAAGCAATCCCAAACAAGCCGCTTGTACGAGTGTGGATGGACAATGTAGCAAGGAAGATCCTCCTTCACGCTCCTCACGAGATACTGCCTGCAGCACACAGTTGGAGGAACTAGACAAAACTTTAGAATACTTTAGACATCTTTAGACCTGTAACAAATGGTGCAATAGTGGACACTTTGAAAGCGCACATGCGGTTAACATGATTTAGCAGGTTTTAGATGATTTAGGACTTCCCACGCACGTTATTGCACGTTCATCCGTGAGAGCCTCTTCACTGTGACCTGTTGCATCCCTGCCAGGCTTCCAATGGACATTCTCCGCTGCAAACGTTTCAAATCCAACAACTTCTCCTCTGGAAGGTCCCACTCTTCACGGATCTGAAGTGCAGAGTCTAAGGAGTCCTCGGCATAGCGCAGCAATAGCAATCTTAAGACAACTCCTGAAAGGAGCATGAAAAGCACATGATTCCTGATTCTCCTGGGGCTATGCCCAAAAGACCTTCTGCCAAGCATCGGCTTCAATTTGGCACTCCATATTCACAGTGGCTTCTCCTTGGTAGTTCCACTTCGGTGATCACAAAAATGTGGGCAGAGAACTCTCTCAACCGGCTTCGCATCTGCGAGCTCTTTCAAAAAGACTCAAAAGTGACAGAATATTCAAACCGATTCAACCCCCTTTCTCATTTTGTCACGCCCTTTCCACTGTCTCAGGAATCTCGTTTTATGCCCTTGAAGCCCTACAAAGAGATCTCAAATCAACATGGTGAAACATAGCTAGTGAAACATGTCAAAGACAACTCCTGAAATGAACATGAAAAGCACTTGTTTTCAAGCCAGGGCTGGAGGTACTGGCTGCACAAGCTATGGAAACACAAGGTTTTGGAATATGCAGGAACTCCCCACACTCCTTGCTGCCGAACGTCTTGCTTTTTTCATCAACTTATTGGACATCTTACTTGGATTCTGCGAAGCGCTCATGTTCGATTCTAGACTGGATCTTCCAGAAGCAGCCTTGGTTTTCTTCGAAAGCTGTTGATGTTCACTCAACTTCGCCCTGCCACTTAGCTCACTTGCTCAATTCCAGAGTGCCTCCTTGATTGAACATCTAAACTGTCCTCTACAAATCATCGCCGCCAAACCGCTACCTCCGTAGAATGCGTTTTCCGTGGCAACTGCAGGTACACTACGGAACACTGACACGATGGTACATTAGTTGGGAGGAACAAAGCAGGGCAGTTTAAGGCCGCAAACTTGAGAGCAAGCCTGGGGGAGACGAAAAACAAATACATGATGATGATGATGAGGAGGAGGACGACGACGACGACGGGCAACAATGATCTGAATGACAATGGCGATCACGATTGTGAGGAAGAGGATGATGAGAGCTAGCTACGGTTGTGATGTATACAAAGCAATGCTTCCAAAATTCAAGCCGTGCAGAAAAACAACAACACAACAACCTGTTTGAACCTCTACTTCTAAAAAAGTCGCTCTCGTGCCCTCCTCTGGTCTGAGAAGGGAATTGCGCTAAGGTACAAAGGTACAAGAAAACTCCGGTAGCTGACGCTACCTTTCGTGAGTAGCGAGACATTGCGAGACATTAGGAGAGATTACGAGATGCTGACGAGATGGATACGAGACATTTGCGCTGCAATGAGTCCTAGAAATTTCTGGAAAAAAAAACGGTGGGAATTCCAAACCAGGACACTGGAACCATGTGGGGCATGTCCACTTCACCCGGGAGGTGCAAAGATGTGTGGGAACCCGTCTTGGACTTGGTCTTGCTCAACTTTTCGGGCAGCTTCTCCTGCTTCTCCTGCTTCTCCTCAACCTGATGGCAGTTCCCGACAGTTCCCAACAGTTCCCTACGATTTCAATGCACAGTTCTACAAATCCGACCGGGAAGAATCTGGAACGGTCTGGAACACGAACAATATATAACTTATATAACAATATCGAAAAATGATGACCGGCTTGCATCAAAGATTATATCATTGGAATCCATATGGAATCCAATGAACCCACAGCCAGGATCTCTGTCAAAGGCCAGGGTGGTTTCACCTCACGGCAATCCGAGCCACCTGATTTTCATCATCTCCTTTGTCCCCAGATCCTTGAGGCAGTTTGAAATGCCTTAGGACGTGTGCTGCCAGAGGGAAAAAACATGAAAAAACATCAACTAATTCTCAAAAAGAGAGAAAATGTCACCACGTGACCACCCCCAAAAAACTGACAAAACGACAAACTTGCACAATTCACACCCACGCACTTTGGAATTAACTCGGGTAGCACAGATAGTCCCGAATGCTCCCCAACCTCTTCTTGATATGCTGCAAGGAGCTCCTTATGCAGTACCTCTTCGAGGTTTGGGCAACATGATACATGGCATTGCAGCATGTAATCTGCAGTTTCAAATAGTTTCAATGTCATGCGTCGTGCTATGCTGAGATCTGTGAGGTGCTGTGGTGTACTCGCCTCCATCTGCGTGAAGATTTGCAAAAAGGGCGATTTCGGCGACGTGAACTCCTCTCGCAGCTCGGCCCGCAGCTCTGGTGCAAAGGAGTGGGCAGAGAGCGCGGGGCTTGCATGGCCGTGGCTGCCGATGCTGGGAGGTTCCTCGTCCGGCAATGACAAAATCGTCACTGCCATCGCGCAGCTGCGCGGCTGCGCTTGCAGCGCACGCAGCGCACCCTGCGCAGCTGCACCAGTGCTGAACGAGGACTCAGAGGACTCAGAGGACTGGAGCAATGCAGCTATGTCAAAATGCAGCCAGTGAAAAAAAAACACCATGCGACACGATATGACACGACTCATGAAGCTGTGATAAGGTGCAGAAGAACACAAGTGGATCTATAGCCCTCACGGATGACTAATTGGGCAGGTGGTTTGCAAATGAGACCTTGACCTTGAATAACGCGTCCGGACATAATTTGGAGACAAGTATGGCTACCACAAAGCCTGCTGACAACATTGATCCTTAAATGACATGCACAAAATGCAAAGAATGCAACATGCTTTGCCATGAAGCACTCCACGCTTTTGAAGCGGGCGAAGGCCGAGTTTTTTACAATGAATGGATGAAGCTGAGAGCAATTCGCGAAAACAAGGAGTAAACAAGGCTTGCAGCTTGCAGCTTCAGGGAAATCCTGAGATTCTGAGATCTCAACTGATGAAAACTGTGGGGAAACCCTTCCGGTGTGCTGCCTCTATGGCACTTTGAAACTTGTGAATTGGATTCAATTGGATTCAATTGGTTCCTCCCAGCTTCTGCCAACACCTCTGTGGCCGCGAAAATTTGGAAACTGTGAAAACTTCTACATCTCAGTAGCTAAACTTGAAAGTATCGATGGCCACTTGATAGTCATCACCTGCCAAGACCAAGCACATAGAAGTTTCACCCCTCTGAGGATTTAGGCGCCTTTCAGCTGGAACCCGCCACTTTTTGAGACTTCTGAAGCTCGTTGCAAACATGTTTAATGTAATATACCCCCAGGCCAGGGGTGCTGCCCAGAGGTTTATCATGAAAAACCAACTCTTTAGGGTTTGTTTGGGGCTTGTTTAGGGTTTGTCTAGGGTTTCATTTAGGGGTTTTAGGGTATTTACCATGGTTTTAATAAGACTTTACTTTCAAGGCTTACTTGGGGTTTCATGTCAGATTTAGGTTTTAGGGTTTAGGATTTGGGGTTTAGAGTTTTGTGTGTTTGGAAACAAGTCTCGTCAGCCATTTGGTCATTCTGCCGACGTCCCAAAATGCATAAAACACTAGCCCTGCGCAGTCAAAAAGCACTTCCCTGGGCAGCACCCCGTCCTGGCTGTAATATCATTAAATATTCCTTAAATACATCCCACATTTCTTTCTTGGAACACAGAAGTGCTGCTCGAAATCCCAAAATGTGTAGTGTCAACAGTCGGGCAAAAGGAAGGTCGACCACATTGCACCGCAAAGCTGCTGGCTTCCTTTGAAATGAATCTGGAAATCCCAAAGGCCCGATCTGAGTTCCCTGACCGCGATATTCCCACCTGTCACACAAAAAGTTCAAAGATGTTCAAATGCGAAGAGCCTTGTCGATCTTGTGACTTGTGACTGGTGACTTCTATGAGATTTGCAGTGTTGAAATCTTGAGATCCTTTGGCACTGAAAAATCAAAA
The DNA here is from genome assembly GCA_947184155.2 of Cladocopium goreaui. NCBI lineage: Eukaryota > Dinophyceae > Suessiales > Symbiodiniaceae > Cladocopium > Cladocopium goreaui. The sequence continues at coordinate 160,517 of CAMXCT020000221.1, read as the reverse complement.
ACTTGTTAAAATCAAAAGTGCATCGGACCACAATGGAAAAAGCAATCCTTTGTGTGAACTGGATTCAAACACAACATCCACCGATCAAGAACATTTCCGCCCACCATTGCGAACTAGTTGTCGTTTTCCTCAAAAAATATGTTCAATGAATTACTGTCGGAAAACACATTTTTGAGTTCAAACAATTCGTTGACACATTCAAAAAGCATTCATTGACAAGATTTGTCGCAAACCGTGGGACAACTGAATAGATTCCGTGAATCTGGAAAGAGGCTTCAGGGAGGGTTTGGAGTTTCTACTTTCTTAATTCCTTCCTGTCTTTCTCTCGCCTTCTGAAGAATCTTCTTTGCAATAGAAAGATTAGAAAAGCAACAAAAAAACGGCACGCACTTTTTCAGCGGCTCTCCCAACAATTCTGGTGATATCACCAACCTGTTTTCCTCGGAGGCAATCTGCAGAAGGAACTGCTTGTTTCTGGTCACTGAAATCAAGGCCTTCAACGGGAATCCCATGGCACAAAGGCACGGCATGGCCAAATAGAAACCACTTAGCCGTAGTCTTTCCTGTTGGATGTATTCCATTGTAACAGCTGGAAAATGAACCCAAATTCTTACATGGTTCGTTCTGAAATTGCACAAGTGCTACAACATCCTTTTATATTGGATCCTATCTGCACCCCTGGAATGACAGCGCCTTGCAATGCAGCTGAAACTTTTTTCTTCCGAGCTGCCTTCACAAGGAACCAGCAACTTCACGACAACGTGCACGACAACACGGCAACTCCGCTGTAACTAAGGCAACTAAAGTCTGCACTGTCTGCACTGTCTGCAGTGTCTGCAGTGTCTGCAGTGTCTGCAGTGTCTGCAGTGTCTGCAGTGTCTGCAGTGTCTGCAGTGTCTGCACTATACAGTCTTTATGCCGTCGTCACCCCTACCTAGCCAAACCTTCGTCGAACTTCCACTGGTATGCAAACCTCAAAACAAATGAGAAGCAAAAAGTGAAGGATCGCAGCAGAGCGCAGCAATGGCTCGCCTGCCTTATCATCCGTCCTATCTATCCGAACTTATGTTCCCAAGATCTCCCAAATACTGGCACTGTTTGCAAATGGAATACTGTCACTGCACAAATCATATATCGAAATGGTCGAAAGGAATCTGCAAAATGATCACCTTGTGGCCGCCCTCCAACATGGCCCACCTTGCCTAGCTTCCCCACTTTTTCAACTACTTTCCATACATTCATCATGCGTTCATCATGCATTCATCATGCGGTTTTTTCCTTGGTGATTTTCTCATCTCTTGGCCATTCCACTCCACTGTGTCGATCCGATGTCCCAAGTCATCCGTCTTGGAATTCACGGAAATGATCTCCTCGCAACGTGCGCAGCGCCGACCGATTGCCACTGTAGGATGTGTGGAGACCGTGGAGTGTGAGAAACTTCAAACTTTGGGAAACTGATGGAAACTGTATCAGTATCGTCAGATATCGTCAGTATCTGTGCTTCTTCAAACAAAGATCGTTCTGGATATGAGGCAAATCCTTGAAATTTCACAGAGCCACAACACCTAAAGTTCCTAAAGCACCAAAGAAGTGCGATCATGCAAAGATGCACGTGGACATGTTTGGATTCCAGTATGTTTCCAGTGTTTGTCATGATTGCCATGATTGTCATGTCGCTGTGAAACTAGTTGTGATTATGTTGTGATTATGTCGAAACATGTCGAAACAAAGGAGGCACAGCACTTCGACTGTTTTCGTTTCTGCCATGGCGTGCAGCGTCATATCTCCTGTGGGGCACCTGCCGGGACGATGTCCTTCAAGAGTTTCTCTGCGACCTCCAGGCACTGCCCACTGCCAAGTTTTCCCAGTGTTCCACCTGGTGCATCCGTGAACAATTCGTTCAATTCGTTCCGTCTTTTTCCAAGCGTTTTTCCAATCCAATGCTAATCCAAGCCGAGCTGATTCTTTGATCAGTTCAAGGCTAGGACGGCCAAGAGACATTTCTACGTGATTTTTGCTAGCAGTGGCAATAAACGAGCACAGATTCACAGACCAAAAACTTAGATCCATTGATCTCAAGAATGCATTCTCGAGCCCCATGCTAGTCAAAAAACACGTGATGGCAGCAAACTTCATATCTTTCAAACAATTATTCTACAAAATCCTGTTCTCCCAAAAACAAATCATAGATCCATTTAAATTTCGAGCTCAGCGCCATCAGCGCCATCAGCGCCAGCTCAATGGTGCCACGATCTTCCCACTTTGTGTCCGGATGCCACGCTTCATGCGCAGTGGAGCTGATTGCCTCGGCGGTCACGGATGGTCACGGGATACGTCCGTTGATCAAAATTGCTCAGCTTTGCATCCAGGATTTCACAGGAACTTCCACAGGAACTTCTCTGGCAGAGAATTCTCCAAAACATGGACACCACAGTTTTTTTTTTTTTATCTCTCTATTGACCACTTTTAAAAAGGGCTGCAGAACGCATCGAAATTCACTTTGCTCCACCACATGAAACTAAGGCAATCATAGGCAATCCAAGCAACACGGTCCAAATGAAAGTCTGACCTGCACGGAGAGCTAGGACAAACATGGACAAACATTAGATTGGCTGATTGGCTGATTGGCTGATTGGCTCTTTGATTTCAATAGTACATAATAGCACATATAATAACAAATTAATAACACTAGTAATACCGATCTTTGCAAAATGTGCAGACAATCCTCTCATAGCAACCTGTGGCATCTGACCGTACTATGTACCTGTGACCGGTTGTGGTGACACATCGCTTCACCTGGTGGGAAGGACGCGAGATCTCCTGGTTGCAACTCCACGGTGCTGCCGCCCTGGGACACGAGCAAAGGACTTGAGGCTGGAATAGTGAGAAGGGTATAGTACTAGTGTAGAAGGGCTAAGAAGGGCAGTAAAGCAAAGAAAGAAACGGTACAATTCGTGATGGTTTATGTTCTGCCTGTGCCTTTTGCATGGCAATGCATATGCAAACTCATAATATCTCATGTTTCTATATGTTTCTATATGTTTCAATCATCAATCTTTATCAATCTTTATCCATCTAGGGTGGCCCATGGTGACCTGCCAACAGCATGTTCAAACACGTTCCGACCAGCGCGGCCGGGCTGCGCCTCAGGTCCCACTGTAGCAGAGCCTTCCAAAACGAACACCTGAGGCATGGCCTGCGTGGCCTGTGATCTACATGATCTACACATATCTGCAATTATCTGCACGTTGCACGCTAAGCTACAGATAGTTACCGTGCACGTCTTGTTGGAGGATTTTCGCAAGATCTTGCTCGTGTGAGAACCAATTGAGTAGGAGAACAGTCGGTTCAAGAGTTGCTGAATGTTTATGAGCTATCTTTGTGAAATGGAAACCTGGGGTCTTCAAATTGCCTGGACTGGTGACTCCGAATTGGAACTGAAACATCAAGATAGGAACACACAGATATAGGACTTATCAGGACACGTTGTATTGTTTCATATTGTTTCCATCAGCGATGCCAAGCCGAGCTTCGGTTTCGGGATCCGCATAAGTGACCTGCGCTGGGAGATGAGTGGGGTGTCGAAGGAGAAACTCCGCTGAAAGCCGGCGACATCAGCAACTTTTTTCTTTCTCAAGCGGTTTTGTCATGGATTTTCATGGATTTTCATGTTATATTGCGGTATATCATGGTATGTATCAAAATGGAATCTGCCATCCTCCCCATGAAAAAGTCCCATGACATGTCCCACTTAGACATCTGCTTTTAAGGGATCCTATAGATATAAGTCGTAACATATTGATCATATTGCAACATGTTATGATATGTGATATATGTGATGACCCAGTTGCAAGCGACTTAGCTAACAGATCATCATGGAATATCCCAGTGAGCCCTGAGTTTCCTGAGCTTCCTGAGCTTCCGTACTGGCCATGTCGCAGTGAGTTCTGTGTCTGTGTCCCAGGAAGCCCAGGAAGTCGTTCCCAACTCCTCCTGAGATCGGCAGTGTGAACACATCCGAACACAATGACATGACCATGACAATACAATGGATCCAAAAAGATTTGACAAATGAGAATGACATGACCATGCGGCGCCCGCGGGATGTGTAGCCTGTATAGCTATATATAAATTATATATAGCTATAGAAATCTAAGCATATTGCGGCATAGATTCTCTGCAGGAGAACCTGTTGGCACACGTCTGTTCCTCTCCGGATTCTGTTTGGGCCCAGATCCCGTTCGTCCTGTCGAGCTTTCGAAATTTGTCTTTCCACGGTGATTGGACCTGTCACTTCGACAATGACAAGTCATGACAAGTCCATGTGTGTCCAATGCTATGAAGACACACAATGATGGCTATATGATGGCTATTGATAGCAATTGATGGCCTTTAGTACCCGGTTACCCCGGTTACCCCATCCCGCTGAAGATAGTGAAAGAATGTGAAACCAAGGCCTAGCCTACAGCCTCACCAGCAGCTCGGGCACATCTCAAGTGCCTGACGCAATGCGACAATGCGACAATGCGATGCCTGATGGCTGATTCATGTGATCCAATCCCACTCTCGAAACATTTATGGAACAAATATGAACAAAGTGTAGACCTTTGACCTTTAGATCCTTTAGGGCTTCTACTTAGGTGCACTGTACACCTATGTACACCTGGTATACAACTGGTCAAAGTCAAAGTAAATCCGGAAGTGCAGTGACAGGCAGTGACAGGCAGTGCCATGGAGTGCCACCATCGACTCGACTGAACAGGAAAGTTTGAAGCAGCTGGCTTTGCTGTGCCTCTGTGGCCAAAATAGAAAACCAGGAAGCAAGTCCTCAGCCGTGAACACAACATGACACACAGGGCCCCTCAATATCAACAGATTCAACAGGGCCCAACGATTGGCTCTACTGATTTCTACTGATTTCTACTGATCTTTCACACCTGACACGACTATCTCTGCCCGCATTTTAGTCCACATGAATATCTACCACCAAGGGGCCGCAAAGCTCACCAACAGCACCTAGGTCAGGTGCTGTGGCTTGAAACGGAGGGCATCAACCCCGTTCCTGTTGGATGATCTGAGGAAACGGCCGGAAGAATTATAAGGAAACGGCCTGGCCAATGGCCCAATGGCCCAATGGCTGAAACGAACTCATGAATGGCCAATTCAATTTTTGTGCCGGTGCAAACGTATCACCTTACCGTAAGTAACCCTAAAAATAGGTAGGAATTGGGAAGCATTTTGCAGCTTGCCTGGATAAACCATCGGAATTGAACCATTGGATATGATATGATCCGGCGACCGCTTGCTACAGCATCCCCGCACCATCTGGCACCTCTCCGCATAGTATTTGTGCTGTCAGAATGCACCCGATGGTATTCGTTGTATTTCCAGAGCTTTGCTGGAGAATGACGTTGTGAGATGTTGCAAAATGTTGCAAAATGTTGCTGTTGTAAAACTGCTCTTGCTTAACTTGTCTCCTGCTGCAATCTCATGATCTCTTTTCTTTAGTCACTTTAGTCTTGGTTTCCGAAGTTTTTCTAAAAGACTGTAGCGCATTCACTTGTCCCATGCTCTTTGCTCACGTGGAATGCAGTTTCCTTTCAGCCGGCTCACAGCTGCGGTCAGGCACTCAGCCTGAAGTTCCTTGGGAAGATTGGACTGGATGAACTTGGATGAACTTGGATCAACTTGGACAAGGGGCTACGTGCTCGATCGTCAGATATCGTCAGCATGTCATTTCATAAGTGTTCAAAGAATGCATGAAACATCAAAGAAACATCATGAAACATCATATTTATAAAACGTATCCTCAAAATGCCAGCATTTTAAAAAGCAAGGCTTCATCCGCTTGATCCGCAGATATCCCGACAATTCCACCATCCGCAGCCCACCTCCTGTGGAGAACCCACGTCGTCCAAGCTCTTTCGCTCCGTCTGGGTGATCTGCAAAGCGTTGCCGTGTCGTTTTGGTGAGCGAAAGGCCACAAGTTCGTTGCAAATTGTGCGATGAAAAAGAACGTGCCACTTTAGTCACTTTACTGTAAGGGTACTTACGAGAAGCCATGCAATGCCATGCATTTTGGGCTTTGGAAAAGTCAACTTCTGGAAAATGCAGGAACGCTTGATGTTTTATCCCATGCCACCCTCAACCCACCGTTTTTGATCTTTTGATCTTCGTACCAGCCAACTTGTTAGCCTTAAGACCAATGAACTCCAGAGGCTCAATGATGTCCCGCAGGAAGACATCATAGCCTTTGTTGGTGGACCTTGGAGTCACAGAGCTTGGCACACCAAAGGTTTGGTCCAAAAATGTCCGGTCTCAACCGGGCTACATAAGTTTAGTTTACTCTATTTTTAGTTTATTTCAGTGTAGTTGAATGATTCGCAGCTTTTTTGGTCAGAGGATGTCAGAGGTACATGGCAACATCGACTCCGTGTGGTGATGCTTCTCCAATGCTCCTCTGGCTCAAATCTCGGCATCCTGGATCTATCCCAATGATCCCAATGATCCCTTGATGATCCCTTGATGTCCGAGTTACTTCTGTGGGCCAGTGGGAAATTTGAACTCATAGCCCACGTTGGGGTCTGAGTACCTGACAAATCCCTTGACAAACTCACAAAGACAAACGCCTAGGGGTCACAAATTCATCTTGCTTCGATGGCATATCAGATTTACAATGCTTTAAATACTTTTAATACACAAATGGAAATCTTGCAACGAATCAGGTTGTGCTGATTACAATGCCTTGTGCCAACCACTACAAACCAAATACGTTCGTTGCAGCCAACGAAGTGCTGATCTTGGATCACGTCTCGTAGGCCAAGGCTGCTGATTGGGCCATGGACAAAATTCCTAGGCCTGCCGTGGTCGATGAAAGTGGCAAGATTTCAAAGAGTGGAAACTACGTAAGGAAACACTATGGGAATACTATTAGAGTACTGCAAATACTGCAGTCATGGTCTTATATGGTCTTTGTGCACTTTGTTTCTTTGAAACATGTGTCTTCATGCGTGTGAAAACCCGCGGAAAACCGTCGTTGCACTGAGAGGCATCCTGGATCCTTATTCTGCCTGAGCCAGCCAGTAGCTGCCGTCGCTGCACAATGGGCTCAGGCTGCCTGGAGATTTCTGCCGGGTGAATCGTGTTTGAAATTATGTTAGAATTTATGTTACAATCGTGTTGGTGTTCAACCTGTTCAACCATTTTCATTCATTTTTTCATTCATTTTTCATGATGTTTATTGATAATCATCTATTCCCAGCTGTTCTGATTGGCCAACGGTGCCTCGGGGACAGAAAAAGCTGCACCGCTTGCTGCAGGGCTGTCAGGCACAGTCCTTGATGCCAAACTTCTCGGAAATGTTGGAATGATGGAAGATCAAGAGAGTTGATTGGAACATGATGGGAAGATGACTGGATGATGGAATTGAGTGGTAGTGAATGCATCCGCAGTTTCTACCTGGATTTTCTGGCGTTTCGCGGCGTTTTTGATGTTTATTAGGCTTAAGTTTAGGCTTTCCAAGACAATGCAGTGAGGGTAGTACCCAACACAGCGCAGATCTGCAGCGGTCCACGGACCCGCAGTCGCCTTGGAGCGTAGTTGGAACAAGTTGGAAGGGATACCGGCCATACCCTCACCTTCAAACTTGAGCAACAGTTGACAAATTTGACCAGGATCTATGCTGCAATATGTCGTCCAAGTGCCATGGTCAAAACATGCTATATGGGGTATGGTCCTACAGGAAATCCTTATAAATCCTTGTAGTGGGTATATGAATCCCCAGAAAAATGGATTGATGACCATCACATGACCATCCAATATCCAACTTTGACCATGGCACATATGCAGTCTTTATGCATCGTGGCAGGCGCCTCTCGCTATGGCTCGCAGCCGGCATTGCCTTCCATGCTGCTATGGGAGGCTACATGAAGCTATCAGGGCTACCATCGGGGCTGGGATCGTGATACACTTAGCAACTTAGATAATCTTAGATCAACTTAGATCAACTTAGCAACATACATAATACAGAAGGAAACCCACAACGCACACAACTTAACGCACAACATACAACGATCATACAACGCACAACGGGACCACGGCTCCGTGGCTGCCTCGTCACTTCCCGAGGGCTGCAAGGGATGTTTTGAGCCAATGCTTGGAGCGATGGGATTTTGGGCTTTGGGAAGTTGCTGAGTTTTCTGGGATGTTCAGACTGTTCAGATTGCAAAGCACCAAATGGAGGTCAGCTTCAACTTGACATTGGAAGACAATTGCACTCAAATGAAAGTTTTGTCAACCCTCGGGGCTTTGCACTTTCGCTTCGCATCGCCAGAATTCCAAGAGAAACGAATTTCGGAGGTTGGGAGCCTCAAGCCTCACAGCAAGAGGCCCTTGAACTCCCACCCGTTAAAACAATTTGAAATGTAACCTGAATACATCTGAATGCGTTCTGATTTGTTATGCACATGCCAGGGTGACCGGGTGGAGGGCATCATACACAAAACATCACAAAACAGCAGGAGACTCACTAGACTTAGCGTCGAAACAGCTTTGAGTGCATCCCTTTGTCCCTTTGCCCTCGACCCTTCAGCGAAAATATGCGAAAATGGTCAAGAATGGGTCAACAATGGGTCAACCTTCGAAAGCAGTTGGACCCTCCGCAAGCCGCTGGTTTGTTTTTCCTTCTCCAGGAACATGACAAGGATTCCAATGAATATGATGATTATGATGCAGCTGTGACATCATAAACCAAACAGTGCAAAACAATGCAAATCTAAACTGATGCGGAGTCATGTAGCAACAGCTCATGCCATTCATGCCATTCATGCCATGCCACCGTCAGACTCCTCTGAGCGCCTACAAATTTGCGCTGAACTGCCATGCCATGCCAGTTGGAAGATGTGAGAAGTGCAGACAGAAAGTGCAGATTCAAACCCAGTTTTTGTTTTGGAACCATGCTCTGGGCAAAGAACGATTTTCAAAGGCGGTTCAAAGATTGCTATTCATGATTTTTTCCATTGTTTTTCTAGCGCTGAGAGACCTTTGTGAACTTTCCCGAAGTCCCGCCATCGCCTAATGGGCCTCTGTGTCTCGGGAAGTGACCTCAAAAGAGTCACCAGACTGCGGCACCCAGGGGCACCCAGTGGCACCCGGCACCTGGGAGTCCCACCAGGTTTGGTCCTCTGTGGAAGAAGCAGACTCCTCCTCTGCTCCAGTGGCGCTAGGCCTCGCTGACAGTCGAATCTTATCACATAAATGACATAAATGTCTTAAATCTTCTCTGAAGATGATTATGATATCTGAAGATATCTGAAGATATCTGAAGATGTGAAATGTGTCCTATATTCTCTTCCTTTGGTGTCTATCAACTATGAAATCTATGAACACTTGTTCGACTTGTTCAACTTGTTCTCTGGGACCATGAAGGCTTACTTTGAAAAGATTTTTGATGCAGGTGCCTTCGCAATATCCACTGGCCAGACAGATGGTCATAGGAAAACCTCAAGTCGGAGAACTCGGACATGCACTGCATATGGTCTGCATTAATCACGGTGTCTTTATGATTTACTGAGATTCACTGTATACTGATTATATCTGATTATCACTGCCTGTCAGCTATATTAGTGTATCTGATTATCTGATTATATCTGATTATATCTGATTATATATATATATATCTGATTATATCTGATTATATCTGATTATTATGCACTGTATATCAGTGTATCACTGCCTCAAGTGCGGTTTCTGGAGTCTGTTGAGCTGCCGGCTGGCTGGTGTCACCCAGATTCCTCGGCACACGACGCTCAGTCAACTTGGGCTTGTACAGTTTTAGGCCATCCCACCTTTGAGACTGAATATTGACATATATTGACTATGCAGGGTGCGGCTGTGAAAGACCCAAAGCAACATAAGCAAATAAAGAAAAGACAAGCATGACAACCATGACAACAGTACTACAACAGTAATTACTACAACCACTTAACTTCCTTTCGGATCTCTTCATTGGTATTGCAGTGGGACGGTGAATCAGGTCAAGCTGCGTCTTCTTCTCTCCCAGGACGCGGTTGGCCAACCACTGGACGCTGCGCAAGATCGGCCTCTGGCGCCGTCTGGCTTTCGTCACATTTCTGAGATCAAATTCTGCTGATTTCTGCTGTTTAGCAAATCTCTGATTCTTCATGTTTTTCTCATTCTTCAGAATTCTTCATATTCTCAGCAAATCTCTGTGACGTACAGTGATGTACAGCAGATTCTGCTCGCCTCGCAGCCCTAACCACCACCAATGCCAAGGATGGCTCATCATCCTGGCCAATCCGCATCGATCGCATCGATCCTTTGAGAAAAACATGCCACCCAAAGCTGGAAGACTCTTGAAGTCATTGCAGTCATTGCAGAATCTTACGTAGTTGAACATAGTTGAAGTTGAATCCTGCAGCTGATGTCTCTTTCACAAATCCCCACATTTTCTGGAACAACGTGACAATGTGCAGCCACCTCCCCTTCGCTCTCTTCTCGGTCAGCTTCAGGGCTAGTCACCTGGTCGAACTTTGCCCATGCCCCAATCATGCTCATGATTAGTCATGATGCAGTCGTGATAAATTGAGAGCATCATTAAAATACATAATATCTATATATATATGATTATGTATATGTTTATATCTAACAATTCTAAAAACCAATTGATAAAAACATGACTTCGGTGACTTTGGCATTCCGAGTGGCCTCCGCCTGTGCCTGGCGCCGTGCACGTTCAGCACGCGCCGCTCGTCGCCGGGCCCGGGCAGCGTCAGATTCAGACCTCACGACACGACCGGCGCTGGCACCTTTCAGCCATGTCAACTCAAGTGGAACACGTCACATGAAGTGACATTGAAAGCGACAGGTTGGTTGGAACATGTTGGAACACCATTTCAATGTTAATGTTTATAAATGTATATACAAAATTATACTAATGTATCTATGCGTATAGGCTAAATTAGGCTAGGCAATAGCTAAACATGAAATGAATCCCAAGATATCCCCGGTGTCTGGGCTGCCCAGCGAGGCCAGGTCTTCTTCTGGCGAGAACCCAATGGTCCAGGAATGGTCCAGTTCTGTCCATGGTGATCTACGAGTGATCTACGGTGATCTGTACGGAGTGTCCTATGTTGACATGCCCATATTATACGGATATACCGGATATACCGAGCAAAAGAAACTTGTAAGGAACAGAAAACAATTTTGCAAGTTGACTTAGATGACCTAGATGCAAAGTCACGGATCAATTTTTCTTGTTGGCTGGACTCGAATTCAGGTTTATGAAGCATATTGGGCTTGGCTCAAAGCACCTTAGTGGGTGATGCCACAGAGAGAGAGAGAGAGAGACAGGGTGCAGCACCACGTAGAGGATATACTTTGTCAAGAACAACATCAAGTGCAGTAGCTTCTGGCATCTTCTAGCGATAGAACACCGAGAGTTGCTTGAAGCGAATAGATTCCTGGCTTTCTCATTTTTTCTCAAGCCCCAACAGATTGAAACAGGATTGACCCAAGCTTTTTCCCCCTTCGCAGCTTCGCATCTAGAACCCAGTGATGGCAACAAGGAGCGGGTTGCGCGCAACGCGAGGGTGAGCTGAAATCGTCCACAGCGCAGCCCTGGCGCAGCGTGCGCTGTGGACGATGATGGACGTGCTATACAGAGTCCCAAAATTGAAGTGCCACCCCGAGCGGTTGCCGAGGCAGATGTAATGTGTGGCAAGAAAGCCATGCAAAGGTCAAAACGATTCAAAACGGATCCAAAAGCCAACATTAGAGCTGATTCGCACAAGGATGTAGAAATGTAGAACACAAAACAAAATTGTGAACCATGTGAACCATGTGAACCTTAAATCAACTTTGAGGCATTGCCACATCCCAAAAAAGGGCCGGAAGTTGGCAAATTCGCCAGATCCAGATCACTGGAGTCAAGGCCAGGGATGGATACACCACCCGGTTGTGCTGTACTGCCAACATGTGCTGCCCACATTCTCTTTACGCAGCTCGCAGCTTCACTTTCAACTTCAGAGCTCAGAGCATCTCAGAAGCTCAGAGCTCAGTGTCTCCCACAGTGTCTCCACTTTTCACTTTGCTGGTTACTTTGGCATTCTGGATGAGGGCAAGCATCTCATGCCCACGGTGCCCACGCCGTAGAGCTCGGCGTTGCCGCAAACTCGACTCACAGAAGCAGCATGCGTTTCGAATGGCAGCATGTGCGCAATACGCCAATGGATTTGTGTACGCGGCTCCTCGTTCTCGGAAGTAGTTGCAATCAAAACGACCTGATTGGCTCCATTCTGTGGGAAGTTCACCGTCAACACATCCAGAACTTGAGCTGGTTGAGCTGCTTGAGGTTGAGCTGGCTGTCGACTCCGTGCCGGTGGTTGTTGTTGTGGAAGCAACCGTTGTGGTCTGGGTACCCGGTGAATTCGTGATTTCCACGTCAGCACAGTTTGACCAGATTTGATCCGCCATGTAACAATCCCAGCGCCAACTCAAGACATATTCACCAACTGGCAGATTGGCTGGCACAATCACCTTGTCTTTCACCTGTCACTTGCTCAGTGCAACAGTGCAACAGTGCAACAGCTTTTTTTGAAGATGTGAACCATTCATATATATATATATTGGAATCTCAAGTTGATTCTACTATAATGATTATGATATATATTAATATATAATAATATATAATCAGATATAATAACATATAATCAGATATAATAAGATATAATAATATATAATAATATATAATAATATATAATAATAAATAATAATATATAATAATAAATAATAATATATAATAATATATAATATAATAATATATAATACTATATAATAATATATAATAATATATAATCATATTATAATAATATATAATATATAATAATATATAATAATATGTAATAATATATAATATTATATTAATAATATCTAATAATATACAATCGTATTATAATCGTATAATAATAATATAATAATATATAATATATAATCATATTATAATAATATGTAATAATATATACTAATATATAATAACATGTAATAATAAATAAACATATATCATCATATATCGTAATATAATATATATATATATGTATATTAATTGTAGATCATGTTAACAGCGATTCACTTTTCAATTCCAGTTTTCACCAGAAGCCAATTGCCCACCTGCCAATTGTTGGGATTATGCACCTTTGGCCCGGTGTCACAGAGCTGGTCCGTGCCGAAATCCTCAGTGAAGTGCTGCTTGACCTGGTCGTTGCTGAAGGACTCCACGGCATCCCAGGAACACGTGCCATCTCCGCCTGGAAAATCTGCATCTATCTGAGGTCTATCTGAGGTCTATCTGCATCTATCTGCATCTATTTCCTCTTATCTGTCTGTTTGCCCCGAAAACTGGAGAGAAGTTGGACGGCACGAGTCTTGTGCGAGTTAAGAATGGCATTTTCATGCATTTTCTATCACTTTCTTCTACAGGTCCAGCTGACATGCAGCCAGAATATGATAGTTCTGATAGTTCCTGTCTTGTTCGAGCTTTTGAATTGCAGGACACAATGGAGTGACTGAGTGACTGAACCCATGTCGTCACCTCTTAGTTCAGGGAAACAGCACATCCCTCAAAACAACTCATTAAGTGCATGAAAACAAGTCATCTCAATGTGAACAACGAGGTCTTTTTTGAATTTGGATGAAATTTCTCCGGGAATTTCTCCGGTCTCATCACATCTCATCACCCAACCTATCTGCACTATCCCAACCTCCAGTGATCTGCGTGGTGTCAGGGATGGGGATCCACCTCCATGAGGACTGTGCTGGTAAGGTCCCTTCACTACGACTGCTGGGTTTCATGGTCACCTGAGGTGAGGTGACCCATGGGGTGACCCATGGGGTGATCATGGCTACATATTTCTGATTATTGAAAGATACATGAAGCTATCTACATCTATCTACCTCTTGAATTGCTGTAAACATGAGTAATTCTTCAAGTGTCGACTCATGGAAGACCTTGAGGGTCCAGAGCATCCGATTCAGCTTTTTTTGAGTCTGCAGCCCAGAAAAAGCTTCTACAACATGACCTGGAACTTTCAGCTTTGGAACCTCCCTCTCAAGTCGAACAGGGCACATTCATGTCTCGCTGCTCTTGATATTCCAACCACTGCGAATCTGCAAACTCCAAGACATTGCTTTCGAAACAATCCCAAATGCACCTCGGTCTGAATGTCAGGAGAAACTTATGGCCAACTCTTTGCAGCATCGCTGCTAACTACAATAGGCCAATAGGACATAAACTGCCTGGGTGGTGCAGGAACAGATTCACTGGAACCCTATCCAGAGTTGAAAATGACTAGATTCCCAAACGATTCCAGACCTGGTTAATCAATTCAAACCATCGAATTGTATGATTGTCATGGATTGTGATCAATTTTGACCCGTGTACTGAGACGGTCGCCAAGACACTTCAGATACGCATCCACCTGCTCCCTAGTTGAGCTGCGAATGGGTTCACTGAGATCCTTTTGGCACTGCAGAAAATCGGTCCTTTTGCACAGCATGTAGACGTAGCCTCCTCCATGGTTCGCATACAGATTGAACGCGGTTTCCTGTTGACTTCCCAACGGCCACTGAGGTGGCGTCACCTTGGGGCCAGCCACAGGACCCATGGAGGTCTCGCCCCAGCCGTGTGCAAGCTCGACACCGGCACAGAACTGCACGCCGTGTGGGTTGTAGCAGCCACATGGATGGAAAGTTTGAGATACATCTGCCAGGTCTCGAGCATCTGCCCTCGAGCAAAATAACAAAATCAATCTCAAACAGTTTAAATCAGTCTGTTTCAATCTGTTTCCAGTTTGCTCTGTTGCGTTTCCTTAAAGTCGGATGGAACATGTACACAAAACATTGGCCCACAACCTACTCAGTACCTCCAACATGAAGTGCAAAGCACACAACACATTATCAAAACACAGTCTTTACAAAAGTCACATCTTGTCACGCTGCCATAATAAAATCATAAAAACTCATTTCAAGTCACTATTAAAAACATTTCAAGCGACTATAAAGAAAGATAAACAAATCAAACATACCAAGAATCCATGAGAAGTGGCCTGGTCGCATCCATGGTGTTACTTTGGGAGTTCCAAAGTAAGCTCGGTCCAGCCACCAGGATGCAGTGGTATAGTATGCTGAGCGATCCAAAGCATAACTACCTGCCGTGAGAAATCTGGAAATATCTGGCATTTTAGGTGAGATAGATGAGATTAAATACGGTTAAACACTGTAAGGCCAGGAAATAAGAGGTCGCTCACTTTGTTTATATGTTTCAATAATAGCCATACCATTCTACAGAAAAGAGGAGAACAACCACATCAAAACATTCGAAAACATTCGAAAACCTTCGGAATTCGCAGTTTCAGACTCATTTCGCCTGGGTAGCCATTGTTCTTGGAGTGTGGCACAGTCAGAATGCCATGACCTGCAGCATGTCCCAGGAACAGCACGAGCATCCCGTTCAACAAGGTGGCCATGGTAGCCATCGGCGACAAATCTTTGCGCCCTGCCCTTGGTGCCTTGTCTCCAAAAGCTGCCGCATGTCATGATGAAATATGACATACATCATGATCATATCTGATCTATGGCTATATATGGCTATAATTTGGCTGTAATATATAGTATAGTGTTAGTATAGTATAGTATAGCATAGCATAGTATAGTATTAGTATACTATAGTATAGTATAGTATAGTATAGTATACTATAGTACAGTAGTATAGTATTGTAAAATACAGATAACATATAATATAATATATAACATAATATAATATAACATATTAACATAATATAATATATGATCTGTATAATAATATAGATCATCACATCTAAATTATATCTACATTTATCTATATCTGTGTGGATCAATGGATGTTCCATGGATGTTCCATGTTTGATCCGTGTCCCGCTACAGGACCGTGGGCCCCGTGGGCCCCGTAGGCCCCGTGGGCACCTTCCAGCTGCAAGAGCTGAAGCACATCCTTTGCTGAAGCACGTTCGGCCACCTGTGATGCAATCCGTCATCGTTTTGCATCGAACAAATCGAACCTATGTTTGATGACATCATTGACATCATCTTGATCAGCTGTGCCTTTTTGATTCATGATCCATTTTGCTGGGTTTTGATGCAGAATGATGCAGATCAAAAAATATTTGGGGTTCAAAGTGTCAGAATATTCATAGTCTATGATGATTCATAGTATCCGAGTCATTGCACGCTGTGGCAGTTAAATAAACTGTCTTCAACGCCGTTTTGATCAGCGACCCACAATACGCGCACTTTCTGTCGCAAGTCCACTACGGGAGGCGAGGCGTTAACCGTGACCACTCGGCGAGCTTTACATACAGCTGAAGGTTTCAACAGAGACATACCGAGGGTTTTCTTGTCTGTGATAGATTTGCTGTCTCTTGGATTCTCTTGGCAATTTTGTAATGATTTACTGAAATTTACTGTTTTGTTTTGGCCTTTAGGAATCACATTTCGGATGCTTCGCAGTATTGTCTTAGAAAGATTTTAAGAGACTCTTGCAGCACTCACTTTGATTTCTGCAACGCTTGACTGCCTGGGGATGCCAGCCCCAAGATATTTACGAACAACTGAAGACATCTGAAGACTAAGAAATGAGACTCAGTTGGATCTCAGTTGGATGAAAGCTCAAGCCGACCGCGTCTGATGCGTCTGACGCGTCTGTCTCGTTATCGATGTTCATCTGCTGGCCGGATCACAGCGAAACTTGCAATCCAAGGCACAGCCGCATGAACAGCATCGGCAGCTCTACGAGAACAATCTGGTAGAATTTACGGTAAAATCATGTAGAATCAAAACATATCAAAACCACAACGATCAAAACCTATCAGAATCTCTCCCATCAACGAACTGTGAGGCTGAGCATAGGCTGAGCTGATAGCCAGAACGACATGGAGCGACTCGGAGCGACTCAAGAGACCATAAGAGCTCCTCGAGAGCCATGTGGGAAGAGATATGGAAAGATATGGGAAAGGTTCGGGGAAAGGTTGACCAAAAATGAAAAAAAAACAAACAAAATAGGAACACAACAGAAGCAATTTTTAGAGCTTTGTTCTTCTCAGCTGCTCAAACGCACTACCACAACGATTTCCAAACCTCTACTGTGGTGCAGTGGTCTGTACCAGTAGAGCTTCTGCGGCTTTGTCTCCCGCTCGCCACAGACGAACTTTGCCGACCTGGACTACGTCAATTTTTTTCAAGGTTGACCAGATCAAATTGAACAGTCGATGCAGCACATCCATGATTTGGACATAACAAACATAATACAAACATACCAGTACCATCACATAATTAATAATGACATACATAAATATAGCAAGATGTATGGGCCCAGTATCGACTTTTTGAACCCGAGGATTCTGAGCATGTTCATCTAATCAATGACTTCCCGGCCTGATCGCCTGTGACCAACTCCAGACCATCCGGGGACCAGGCCTCAGCATATCCAGGGACGATATGGGCCGATTGCATTTCGTTTTTTTTTTTGACTTCTTTTGATGGTTTTTGAATGTTTTTCATATTTTTTCATGCCTTTCAGATCCAGCCACGATACATCACGATTTTTTCGGCATGTGGCTCGATCTGCATCACGGATGTCAAATGATGAGTTTTTTCACGACAAATCGGGTTTCCCATGGTTCCCCTCTGGCAGTGAAGGGGAAGGCAAAAAAAACATCCAAACACACATGTTAAAAAAAACGCATGTTTGTTTCAAAGTTTGTTGGATTTGGGCTCCAGATGTTTCAAAGTGCTTCAAATTTTGCCAAGTAGCGACAGCCCAAACCTCATGGCGATGACCTTCGCTCTGAGTTGGGCGAATCACGCTGCGTGGCGAACTGCTTTAAGTTCTACGGCATCTGAACATGTAGAAAATGTGATGGTCCAAGGGTGCCCTTTAGACACGTTCCAGCCAAAAGCTTTGAGGTGGAGAACTTTGACAAATTTTGTAGCACCAAGACCCCACAGTTGCTATTAGTTGCTATTAGTTGCTATAGTGTTGCCAAGCTGCCATGAAGCGTTGCTTCCAATGTCCATGCTTCCATCAGGGACCTGTGCCATCCACTGCGCACTTTTGCACTGAACGTGGCAGCGCTGTGTCACGTTGCCTAAACGTTCCCTTGGACTCCGACGGATCTCGAAGCCAGATGCGGGCAGAGCCATCTTTGCTGCCAGTGAGGATCTGGCGAAGCTGGATCGGATCGGATCCCTCTGAAATCACTTTGCCTGATCCCTCTGGATCCTGTTGCACCCTGATCAAGCCCGAATCAAACAAGACCCACGAATATCACAAATAAGATAAATAAGATATCATGAGATTCAACAGTAGATGACTATGAAATGCGTCCCTTAGACTGAAAAGCTGCTTGATCGTTGTTGTATGATGTTGTATGATACTCAGTTGAACCCATGAACAAACGTAACGCACTTCCAGAATGCTCACAATATGTGCTCACATGTGCTCACTGTGCTCACAATATGTCACACTCAGCGACTGTCGACACAACGTAGAAAGCTCCTAGAGGACTAGACTCATTGACCGTCACTGAGCCTGACTTCTCGAGTTGGGACGTTTCAAGAAAGTGAGAAACACGAAATCCAAAAACGCTCTCCAGGACTGACTTTATGTGCCTATCATATTATAGTAACTATTAGTAAGTATATATTATATTATATAATATATATATAATATAATATATATATATATATAATATAATATATATATATACACAATAAATATATATATATATATATATATATTATACTATTATACGGATGATGTTCCCTTGGAGGGTCCGCTTTCAACATCTTCTTGATCCCACTGCGATGGCCGTCCCCGGCCGTCCCCGGCGCGCCCGGTGACCATCCGGAGACCAGGCAGCCACCCAAATGGGCGACCAACGCGAGATCCAATCTGAGTGCATCGTGCAGCGAATCGTGCAGCTGGATGCAGCTGGGAAAGGATTTGGAGAGGAGTTTGACATAGTCTGAAGATAGGCTGAAGATAGGCTGAAGAGATCTAAAAAGATCTGAAAAGCCTGTATGCTGCAGGGTTGATATGAATACCCCTTCGAAGGAAATCCATTGAAACCGGTTAATGATAGGCAAACTTTTTTTTTCCTGGACAATTGAGAAAGCTCCCGCCGATTTGAGGACGATAGAATTCTTACGATCTGCGCTATCGAGGACGGGGACACCTGAACTGCCCTAGACATTAGCTGCTAAATGCTTAGTTCAAACATGAACAAATCACGTCATGATAATGAACAAAAACTGAACAAAACAATTCCTCCACGATTACATTAATACAATTCCTCATCACTACTCCTTCCAATGCTGCCACGGTTGACTTTGTTCCTGGGATCTCGTGCGCATATTAGCATCAGGGTCCAAAGTGTCCAAACGCGGTGAATTCTCCGGCGAGTGCAATGCTGTGTTGGTCCTCAGCACAATCGAATCAATCGATATCTGTTGGCATGTCCCTATATTCCCTATATTCGCTATACTAATATATACTAATATCATCTCATAGCATCTCATATATGTGTAGCCTCTATGTTTGTCACCACAGAGCAGCTGGGATGCTGGGCGATTCAGTTCAACTGCATAGCCGAAGCCAACCCACCTGTCTATCCGCCTTTCCATTGCCCAGCAATCTTCTGTCAAGCCACACAACCTACCCATGTCCCACGCATTCCCTCTACCGTCCACATATCCATCCTTACTTATCTCATCTTATCTCCCTGGAGCTTTCATCATATTCAGCGGTACCAAGTGCAGTCAAAGCGCAAATTGGGCATCAATTTTTGCCCATTTGTCGCTGTAAGAGAACCCTGTCGCATTGAGAAAGTGAGCTGCAAAGCTGGACCAGTCGGAAAGGCTGCATCAGCGTGGCGCTTGGGGACATTAAAATGACAATGAAATACAATGAATGTAAGTTCCCGCTGCCTGGCAGCATACCCTTCAATTTGAGTCATGACATAGGATGTGAACACCTTCTGTCAACCTCTGGTGAACACATTCTCAGCACGGGGAGCCTGCAATTCCCAACTGCCATTGAAGGGTCGCCTCAGCAAAAGTGGATGACAATGAATTTCAAATGATGACAAATAATGACAAATATGATGACTAATGTTTGGTCATCCTATTCTTTGTCTTGAAGATGTTAGGATCTTTACATGAAGGAGTCCACATTGACATGTCATGAATGTCTTTTCTCGCATCCACAGGTCAATGAAAGTGCTATATTTTTTCGGTGTGAAAACTAAACAAAGCTGCAATCCCTGGGTCATCCTGGGTCCCGGGACCAAATGTTGGCACCATGTTGGCTGCTGGTCAGCACCTGAGCTTTGCTTCAGATGCTTATATCGGTCAATTCGTGGCATGGCGAACAATGCGAACATGTAGTCATGTCAGTCATGACTATGCAAAAATATGCAGACATTTGGGATCATTTGGGGGGTTCTTAAAATAGGGGATCCCCAAAACAAGAGGTTTCAATACTAAGTTGTGGTCATCCATGACTTGGATGATTTTGGATGATTTGGGGGTACCCCCATGGAAAACCTCCATTTGCTGAGGTGGTAGACTTCCTCGCCATCTGGCGACCATGCAATGGCGCGAACAGCCTGCCAGAAGTCGCGGCGCTCCAAAATCTGCACGTCACTTGACCCATTACTTAGCTCAAAATGCTCAAAGACATACAAAAATGATGGAAAATGATGGAAAAATGTAGCTTTTGACACCCGTATGTTTTCAAGTTCCACTGCACCTCGTTCTGGACGTGTTGTTCCGTCAAGATGTTCCAACGCTTTCGACCTCAAGAAGTCTTGAATGCCTTTGAAGATCTTTTAACATCGGTTCGAGCCCGGTATGGTGAGCTGGTGCAGCTAGCTGGTGCCCATCTGAATCTGGGCCCGCACCGCTGCCATGGAAATCGAGATCCTGGAGTTCCCAAACGCGGACGAAGCCATCACTGCCACCTGTCCTTGGGCACCCAAAGTCATCGACGTTGTGAGCGGAAAGAGATGAGTGGAACCAATAAACTTTTAAGTGTATATATATATATTATTATACACACAATATGTTCATGATGGTCTATGTCAGACTATGTTTATTTCTCTATATCCACTTAAACGGAGAGTTTTGATAAGTTTTGTAGAGTTCCATCTGCAAAATACCACTGACATGACTGACATGACTGACATGGCATACACTACCCTGTGATACCCTGTGCCTCTTATCTATACTCATCCTCATCAAATCTGTATGTCAATGTCCTGCTCGATTCGCCGAGTTAGCACTGGGCAACCCCACAAGACACGCTTTCCATCTGGTGACCATCGAGCTGAGACCACCAAATGGCTGGTTCCCTGCAAAGTCCATGACGTCAGTGGCTGGGGGAAGAAACATCATGGTCCCCGGTCCCCAATGGTTATTAATGGTACACTGTCTATGTGCAGAACATAAACAATGGTACCATGTTAGTTTCAGGATTTTGTTTTGATCAATTTTTCAGGTCCTGGACGTTGTGAAAGCTACATCTGACTGATAGCTCAATAACTTTAAGGCCATCATCTTTTTGGGGGAGTAATTGGCAGGTATTAAACTACGCTAGCCAAACATCCTGATGGCTATCACGTTCACAAACATGCTCAGCACAGAAAAGAGTAAACCACCGTTAAATTATGTTAAATTTCACACATTGTCCGCAATCACAAGGAAATGACTGGCAGAACCAGGTCCACAGTCAATGAGAAAGTCAGAACTGACCGTATTGTAGACTATCCACTCGGCAATCACACATATCACGAATAATGTATGATACTGCATTGTGCTTTTCTTTCATCTTTTCATCCCTGGTTCTTGCCCAATTGCCTCAAAGGTCGCTTCTAAGGCCCATCGATTTGGCATTGCCTGAGCAGAGGGATGCCTTTCCTTTCGTCTTTTGTGGTTTGTGGAGGTGAACATCCGATCCTTCGCGCCTCACTTGAGTGCCAAATAGCAGCAGAGTGCTTCAAGCCTCCAAGAGAGCAGCAGATTTTTGAGTTCTGACCCTAAATCCTTCCATATCTTCCATCACCTCCTAAGACGACAGCGCAATTCTTGGCATTTGCTGTGAGAGAAGCTGCACTGGTGAAAATGGTTGCCAGGAGCCTAGATATGTGGCGCCCATGCGACGTTCGTGGCCATACTCTGCACACGGCACGAAGCCACCTTCCAAGTTGAACGAAGAGCATAGATCAGGCTCTGCCAATTTTTGAGTTGCACATTGAATCGATTGAATGACATTGAGCATCTTGACTGCAGAAAACCACAGCACTGCCTTCGGCCACAGAGCAGGCTGTGAATTCTCTCCTCAGTGAGTCTAATCATTTAAAAGCCAAAAACAAAAACATTAATATGTTGATCACACACACCCACACCCACACATATGTATATATATATATTATACATATTCTGCAGGGAGAATGCCATAACATGCCATAACACATGCTTGCTTCCGAAGCATGGCCTCCACTCACTGCAAAATCTGATTCAGCTGCGGTGCATGCCAGCCAGCACACGGCCCAAAGCGCTTTCGTTGCTGCTCCACTCCACAGCCTCAGTGGACATTTTGACACCCGCCATCGACATCTGAGCGATGTCAGTTGTCAAGATCACGTCAAGATCACGTCTAAAAGGAGTTTCATGGAGAGTTTCATGGAGTTTCTAATCTCCAAGACCGTCCAAGACCGTCCAAGTTGCCAATGCCGTGTCTGGCTGCTGTAGCATGGAGTGCACTGCCCAGGGCCTCAGAGAAATGATTTTTAAATAACTGATGCCCGTGGTACCCGTCGTACCGGTGGTACCCCGCAACGGAATAGTTCACATTTGGATTCTTCTCCTCCGAATCTGGGGAATTTCAGGATCTTTCGTCAGCAACACACTTTGCCTGTCAAGACGAGTAACTATAGAGGAGTAATCTTAGATTTTGCATCACGCCAAATGCAGTGCTTCGACACCTCCCACACTCCCATGATCTCCCGAGAGCAAAGATGCTTCCCGTTTTCCAATTTTTCCACCATTTCAACATATTTCAACCAAGAGACTCCAGCAACAAACCCTGAACTGCAGGTGGTTCCAAGCTCCTGGAGACAGCATTTCAGCTGCGTTCTGTCACCAAGAAACTTTTAAGCAATTCTTTTGAGAGGCGTACAATTTACCATAATTTACCTACAATCAATATATAAATATAAATTATATAAATCAGTATTCGCATCATGGTTGTTGTATGTCATATGTTGGAAAAAGACACAGCTGTCCTGGCCAACTGGTGACCCACCCAGCTTCACCGGGCCTCCGTCGCCAGGTTTCGTTGGTGGAATTTGGGACATCGAAGGACTCCGTCTCGACAATCTCGCTCTGGTTGTCTGCTTCAGCTGCTTCAACATGAATGCGGCTGGCATTGCCAGCCAACCTAGGTCATCCCCACAAATAAAGCTCATGTCAGTGTTGGATTGCTGGACTAGACTAGACCAAAACACAAGCCAACACAGGCCAACACGGCCAACACGGCCAACACGTGGAAAAGTTAAAGACACGTGATCGAAGAGTTTCCAACTTCAGTGAGCCAAAAACATTAAAAAACGACACCACCTCTGAGAATTCCACCGCCACACGCGGCTGCCGCTGACGCTGGCGGCCAGAAGCAGCTCGCCATCTGGAGACCAAACGACGTCGCGCACGGGAGCGTGGCTTGTGGCGCCCAGCAGGGCCTCGCAAGGGATACACAATTCATCACAATTCGCAGCATCAAATGTCTGAAACAATGCGAAGCAACATTTGAAACAGCATGAAAATTGCATGAAACAGTATGAAACAACCGTAAGATTGGTGAAGTTGGGCATGGCATGGCATGGCACAACCACAGAACCACAGCGCACCCGCAAGGTCCATGGCGGATGGTTCTCCAGCGAAAAGTTGGACTCTGCAGCCTGCGCTTGGGTGACACAATATGATCAGGAAGGACGCCAAAGGATCAGGCAATTTTCCAGTCTGCATATGTCTGCATGCTCTCCCTCGGTAGCTTCCAGCTGTGTTTCATTGCAGGTCTCCTAATGGAGTGACTCTGGAAGCTTCAACTTCTTGGCACAAAATCTGGTGACGCAGTTTGAGTATGTTTGAATACTCTTCCCAGGGATTGAATGGATGGTGCCCCTTCACAGATTGAATCGCGATCAGGGGATGCATGGAACATCGTGTAGCTTATGATGTTGAGCACTGGTTACATCTGGTTACCATGTTCAAATGAATGAAACTGTCCAGCCGCATCTCATCCTGCGTAGAGTCCAATCTCACACCTGTTCAACAAACATCTCAGCTCTGCCTTCCCTCACTGAATACCTGAAAAAATGATTTAAAAAACGCACTTGCGCGCATTTTTCCCTTGGATCTTCAATGATCTTCAGATTTTCGTCTCTGGACGGGCCACCGTTCCTACCGTTCCTACCGTTCCTACCGTTCCTATGACGCACCGTTCCTATGACGCACATCGAGAATGCTCCGGCGAGAAAGGCAATTCCCACCTGCAGCAGTTGATGTGTCGTGCTTTCGATGAGTTCGGTGGTCCAATCCTACTGTTCATCGTCCAGTTGTCGCAGCAAGATCTCCAATACGCTGCGACCGCCGTCTTCGTCAAACAGCTTGGTCCACGCAGTTCTAGACAATAAACTGCTTTCCATGATATCCTCCAAAGTTTCACCAAGATCAGCCCTTTCGGGCACACCTTCTGGTAGAATTTTCTGCTCTGTATCGAGTGTGTGGGAAGTGTTGGCTATACAATCTTCCACGGCATTGAGCGCAAGGTCCCAATCCTCAATTGCATGGAAAGGTCACAAGAGTCATACTGGAAAAGGCCTGTTTCGTACTTTCAACATAGTGACATGTGATATTGATGACATGTCTGACATGTCTGACATGTTGTAAATGGCACAGAACCATCAGAAATCATCAGAAATCATCAGACCACCAGAATTGGATCGAACATGATGGAACAAAATGCACAACGTCCTGGCTTTCGATGATGTAAGCGCGGGCATTGGCCCGCCAACATCTGCAGCTTCGGTTGGAGGACGTTGTTTCGGTTGCTTCCAGCTCCTTCTCGGTCATTTGCTGTGTCTAAAGAACTGTGATTCGTCTTCATGCATTCACACACAATATCTGATCAAAAAGTAGATATGTATTGAGTTTGTATGCATATATATATGTACATGGAATTATTTGGAATTATATGGAATGATAAGGAATGTTCCAGGAGTGTCCCTCTCTATAGAGAAAGTTATATGTTATATACAGTATATGCAGTGTTATGATATGATATGATAATATGATATTATATGATATGATATGGTATGATATTATTACATTGACGTATCTATATGATATGATATGACATGATATGATATGATGATAATATCATTCCATCTCTTTTAGCATCACTCCTTGCCCCATGTGGACTGCCACTGCAACCCAAGGCTCTTTCGTCAATAGGGATTTGCTTCCGGATAACTTGCCATGGCAGGAGGTGATAGCAGCCTGTGAGTCGGCAAACCCATCCGATAGCATTTTGCCATTTTTCCACATAAAAACATCGCACATATCGCAAACAATCACAGACATATCACAGTTTCAAAGTCTTCCTCCAGTTTTGGCGAAGACAACTTTGCATAACTTTGCAAACTCAAAAACGAGTCACCGGTGGCAGGGCATTCTCTTGGAGAAGCTTAACGAGTTGCGGCTGACTTGACGCCGCTTGTACTTGGCCGGTGAATCCATCTTCCATGCCGAGTACAAGCCTTGATCTGACACACATTCGGAGTTCTTGGACACTACACTCAACTACACCCAAGTGCGCACACCTCTGTCAAATGACATGCTTCTATTTCCTTCCCTAGTGATTAGCTTTCCACCTACCTGCGTTGCGTATTTAAATGTATTTAAACGACTGGTGCAGCATCGTCTTCCACAAAGACAATCAAACCATATTCACCCCCCCCACACGCAACACATGTCTTTTGAACCTTAACGACTGAAACCATTACACTTGGGGTGCTTTTCAGATTAAGTGTCAGATTGTCAGTTTCAACATGTTTCAACGAGCCAGGCCACGCATGAAAATTTCCTCGATGCTTGAAGCAAGTTGAGTCCAGATTGGGCTGTACACTTTTCCCAAGCTTCCCATGCTTTCTCTCGGGTTGCGATGCGTTTCTTTGGAGATCTGGAAAAACGGCGAAGGTATGCTGGACCTCGGTAGATTTCAAAACACAACCCACGATGCACTGAAGTGAAGTTAAAAAACACATCGTCATCAAAAACGGCAAAATCTTCGCTTGCTTTCAGGGCACATTTTGAAGAGTAAACTGAGTAAACGATTCCAGGTGTGTAGAGTACTGCCTGAGCAGAATAGCGCAGAGTAACATGAAGTGTTCAATGTGGCTCAACCTGCGTTTCAACCCTTCATAACCTTTCATAACCCTTCAACACTGGCACTGGGAATACCCAAAGATACCCAAAGTGTGTCGCATCCCCGGCCTGCTCTGCACCTGTATCAAGAGGAGAGGAGAGGCCAGTATCAGCAACATCGAGAGCCTCAACCGTCAGAGCTTTGGCAGAAGTGACATGTTTGGACAATTCTCTGCGGATCTTTGGATTGGTTGCCCCGGCACTGGCGTTTCACTGTTCGTCCAAAGAGTGCGTGTCAAACATCAAACTGATCCATACAGATCCATACAAACAAGATCAAACAAGCAATCCATATCAATCCATTCTCAAAAACAACGACCGTAAATCTTTGCCAAACCAAGAAACAGCATCAGGGACGGTATTGAAACACGTGCCAGCAAAGACGCAACGGCTGCGACATTAAAAGTTCTGGGCTTTGCAGCAAATGGAGTGCTGGCTGATATTTGATATTTGATGTTTCCTTTGTTGTGCATCACGTGATGGCATGTGATATGGATATCATGATATTATGATATAGTATGATATATTATTATGATATATTAATGATCTGGAACAGCTATAGTCTTTGACTTTGTCTGATTTTGGCACCCGCCTATGCAAAAAGCATGGGAACTCTGGCTGTGGCCGTGCTTGTCTACCAACTGCAGTCGATGGTGGTCTTGGTTGACCCGGAGGGCCATGCATCACATGTTCATCATATGTTCATCATATGTTCATCATATGCTCATCACACTTTCATCACATGTTATTGATCTTCTTTCAGATAATTGCCCCAAACTGTATTTTCAGGTTTCAGCTGGGGTAATTTACTTATCCCAAATAGACTGATAAACCTATGGGGCAAAACTAGTAACCGTTAAGCTAGCGACTAAGCAGCACCTTTTTTGTCTGAGCCGCAATGCTACCAAGTACATGCTATATTACAGTGTGTTTTATGTGAGGTGATTTTACACCCCCCTCAGGTGAGCCGGTTACGGCGAGGATGCCGCATTTACCAGGGCGAGGTCTTTAAGACCTGCCTCACCGAACCTGCTCTTTGCAAACCCAAGGGAAAACACACTCGGCGGCTATGATACAAAAACCGATCGTCAATGCAAGTAGTGTCACAACTTATCCCTCTTCCCACTCAACTCGGCCATGCCTGATGACTTTCTCATACCAGCGTCCATGCCACTTCTGCCATTCTCCAGTGTAACGGCGATCATCGTGGGACTGACTTTGCTGAGGGCGGTTGATCCACTGACTTGCAGACGTTGATGATGAAGCTACCTCTACGGTGGATGGTCGGGCAACCGGTTTGGCGGTGCCTTTCTTGGAGGGACCCTGGCCGTACGCACCAGTCTGCTCAGCTTTGCGCTTGGCCTCGTTCTGTTCGCGGGCCCTGTCAGACTGTTTCTTCTTCTCTGCTGCGTTCTGCTTGTACAGCTCCTCATTTTGTCCCTTAATCCACCTCAAATGACGTTCGGCATCATGAACAGCAATGTTGTCAACACCAGTGCAAGATAACAAAAGATTGTGTCCAGGATTCCGGCCGAGGTAGTCAATGTACTCTTCTTCGGAGTAGATTTCGGTTCGGTACATGTAGAACCATGGTTGGTCAATGTACCTGAATGATTTCGGGACATCAAGACGGCTTGCCAAATCCAAGTAAACCAGCCTCATCGCGTTGTGCTCGAGCTGAGATTGCTCAGAAACACCCATCTTGACCTGAGCTTTGGTGCGACCCGGCTTTGGCAAATGTGCAGACTTGAGGAGGTCGTACCGTTCACAGTCGTACTCGTTCTCCCCCTCGTTCAGCACGCTCTCTGCGAATGTGGCGTCCTGGGCAAACCTGTCAGCCACAGACACATAGCCTAAGCTCAAGGCACGGTCAAATCGACTCTTCGCCCTTGCCAACAAACTGGCTTCCGGACTTGAGCTTCCCCTTGCCTGGTCGTCCAACAAACCCAAAGATTCAAGCTAATCATGTGTGATGCTCTGCAGGTACTCACCACGAAAATCATAGTACAAGCCCAGCTTGTGAAGGGCGGCCTTCCTTCGTTCTGCAATCTTGGTTCGGTCAGCCTTGTTCACCCCTTCGAGCATCAATCCACACACATCGCATTCAATCCGTCCCTTGAAAGTCTGTGCAAAACATCTTGAACATTGCGTGACTTCAATCTTGACCGGCACCGGCTTCTTGTCCTCCTTCTTCACCTCTTTCTTCGAAGGTTGGTCATCGCCTTTAGGGCGAGACTTCTGCTTTGGCACCAGTGACTTTGATGTTGATGCTGGCGTCTTTTTGGGTGACTCTGCAACTGGAGCTTTTGGATCTTTCTGCACTGCCTTTGGCGGTGCAACTTTTGGAACAGGCTCCAAGAAGGCCGCAGCTGATGATGCCGCAGGCACAGCTGCGGGCACGCTTGTCAGGGCTGCCTTCTTCTTTGCAGGTTCATCCTTTGCTGCTGCATCAACTTCTGAGGTCACAGCTTTTGGAACTTCTGGTGCATGAGGTGCAGAAGTCCCTTCCTTCGGTGATGGTTTTGGAGGCGCCTTTGGCGGTGTCTTTGGGCCTTCAACCTTTGCTGCAGGAGGCTTTGGAGCTTCACCCTTCGGAGGAGGGGGCAACAATCTGCTGCTTGCATATCCAGGCATACCGGCAAGTTGGGCCACATTTGGTGGCGGAGGCTTCACCTTTCCTGGGAAAAATGCTGTTGCAGTGGGCGCGCCAGTTGAGGCGGCCGGAGACTTGGAACCAGTCCGTTTTGATGCCTTGGCCTCGAAGGTCTCGACAAGCTCCTGGACTCCAACTTCTCCCCCACTGCTTGCTGCAGATTGTGCGACCTCCTGATGGCGGCGATACAAATTCACCTTCTTGGCAGTGTCATCGACAGAGATAATGTATTGAGGTGGTACGACGTCGCTTGTCAAGATGCCGTCAGAAGCCGTCCTGAAAAACACAATGCCAGCTTTGACAGCTTCAGCCATTGCTACCCTGATTTCAATGGGTCTTTCAGCACGCAAACCACTCACATACTCTTTCTCATCGACACGCACTTCGCTAAAATAGGAGTGTGCTCTGCCTGATGAATTTCGATCTCCTCCTCCAGGAACGAAGCCATTCTCAATGATGCCCTTCCAATTGCCTTTTGTAGTCCTGTGATAAACTACGCCAGGGCACATCTGAGGAGTGGTAATCTTTTTACCTTTGGCGTTCATTTTCTGGATCGCTGCTGCTCCAGACAGAGCATAGATTTCCACAGCATTGAACGTGTCCTCAGCCGAAGCGGCATCCATGGCGCGCTTCGTGTGCCCCTGCACTGCGCGGATTCTGATGGGCCAGTAGGCTAACCCTTTACGGGTTGCCTTCTGGTACCCGGCAATGCACTGGAACTCAAAACGGCACTTGTTGTCCCAGTAGAGCAATGAAATGAGCTCTTCAACTGTCATTCGGGGCAACTTGGCTGGCAGCATTTGGTTGAACATTCGAAAGAAGTCATCAAGGTCAAGCCACATGTTTTCATCAAATCCAGAGGTGTCCTGACCCGGCTGTCCACGCGTCACTGCATTGACCTTGGTCTTGTGTCGGTCCATGCGATCTGGGTACCTCAGCTCCTTTGCCCCATCCATCTCCCAACAGGTTTTGACAATCAATTCGTAGGGATGGGCATCAACGACACAATGTTCAACTACTTCTGCATTGATGTTTTCGTCCAAAGTGATACGATATTTGTCAAGGTGCCCAAGTGCATGTTTCGGAATGATGGTACCCTTGATCTCGTTTTCCTGCAGGGGCTCACCAGTTGAGGTGGCCTGAGTTGAATCCTCCTGTGTCGCTGGAGCTTTTGCCTTGGGGTCAGGCGGAGCTGCGTGGCTGGCCTTGGCCTTGCCAACCGATGGTCCCTCGTGCTCATCGGGATCCAGAGCGTCCCATGGGTCGCCTTCTTCATCATCATCTTCAGCGACACCAGCATCGGTCGGGCGAGCTCTCAACTCCTCTGCTGTGAAGCTTTCTGGGGTCGAGACGCTCGGTGCAGGCCTGTTCACCTTTTCCCGGAGAGAATTGAGAACCTGCACAAACCTGACTGGGAGGTGCTCCATCTTCGGTGTGACATCACGCATTGTAGCTTCACCTGCAGGGCGCCTGCGCTTGTACAAAGACAGGTTGTACTGAGGGATCAAAATGTCCGTCATGTGCAACATGTGGAGAGTTGCCATGACATATCCGATCATTTCACTTCGGTTGAGCTCGGTCTCGAACGCGTGAAA
The DNA here is from genome assembly GCA_947184155.2 of Cladocopium goreaui. NCBI lineage: Eukaryota > Dinophyceae > Suessiales > Symbiodiniaceae > Cladocopium > Cladocopium goreaui. Next base: position 129,680 of record CAMXCT020000221.1, on the reverse strand, counting down.
GTAGTCCCTGAGCTCAAGCCTCGGTGGGAGCATGTCATTCTTGATCCACCGAATCCGATCGTTGTCACTGGCAATCTCCTTGTGGAACCATTCCTTCAGACGATCAATAAACGTCGTGAAGATGAGACTCAATCCATAAGTGAGCGGGTCGGGCTCGCCGATTAGGGCGGCCTGATCCACTCCCAACTCCTTGAGCTGATTGTTCCACCAAACGATGTTGCCTTTGACCCTGTCCATGATGGCATTCCAGTCGCCCTGTGGTTCCCTCTGCCCCCAAATGGGAAGGGGTTCAACACCATATTCCCCACAAATTTCATTCCCAGACCAAACGATTACCGAAATAACCCTGATGGCTGATCCATGAGAAGAATATTTCGCCATCAGCTCCTTGATCATGGAAACATTTGCTTTGCAGAGCTGTTGCAAATCCTTACCCCAGAGCATGTCATGACCGATTTCGAGAACCATGTCTGCCTTTCGCAATCCCAGATCCTCCTTCAAGGTGTACTTCTTCAAAGTCTTACCCTTTCCAGTGATCAGAGCCAAAGTTGAATCAGAAGTCACCACATAGATGGTGGGCACGACGTCTACCGCCGGCCTTGATGTCCCAGGGACGTACTCAGTAGGCAAGCTCAGATCCCACAGTGAGTCATGTTCCAACTCGGACAGATGGCGGATCTCCTTTGCCCACGGCACATTCGTCAGGGCGTCAGTTGACATGGACTGCGCAGTAAAACACTGCATGAATCCTGCGGCCAACTCAAGGTCTTCTGTTCTGTTGCCCTGTGCCAGGATGGTTGACGAAGCGAGGACCGTGGAAAAGATGTCCTCCCACCCTGCGTGCCTATCCCCCTGAACATCAAGGCACTTCCGACAAGCAAGCCACTCCGACATGTTGCTCTGTTGGGGCACGGTCTTTAAACCGGCCGACTTGAGAGCCCGCACGTTCATCTTGTCAGCAATCGACAAATTTGAATCATCAGAACGGCGGCTCATGGCGGGCAAAGCTAACCTTTTCCTGTTCTTGGCGGTTTGTGCCTGGTTAGCTCTGGAACGAAAACAATCATGGATTAAGTCAGTCAACTTGAATGTATAGTTCTCTGCAAGCTTCAGTGCAGTACCCCGGCTTTGACCATGAGTGTGGGAACCATCACAAACGTATTCCGAAAGACTTGACAACTCTTCCATGTTTGTTGCAATCATCCAACCCTTTTTCATGGGATTCCCGTCCAAGTCAATAACCCCAAACTGGCAACCGTGGAATGGATACAATTTCAACTCTTGTCTCTTCAAAAATGATTGGACCATTGGCCATTTCCAATACTTGCAGTTCTTTGAGAGTTCGAATGCAATTGAAAAATGTGGCCCATCGATTTCACTGACAATCTTTTGAAGTGATTTGAAAAGTTTTGTAAATTCCTTTTGTTGCTGTTCGATTCGTTCAGCCCCTTTGTCAGTCAAACTGTTGATGTAACCCCATGGACTGCCGCCCACACATGGCAAGGAAGCGTAAAGCAAAATCTCACCCTCTGGATTACTTTCCCTGAAAGACTGGATTTCTTGGGCTAGTCATTTACGGCAGCCTTGGGTGGTGCCATCCTCGTTTTCAGTTACTCGGATAAGTCTACACCCTTTACTGGCTTGCCGTGGAGTGCATAGCTTCGAATCAGATGAACAGCAAAACTCGATCAACATCCTTTGGAAAGAATTTGAACCATCACGTCCCCCCTGATCTTTGGCATTAGCTGGACACGCAGGCTTGGAATCTACTTGGCGCACCTTCGGCTTGTCGGCGTCGATCCAAGTCTTTCCAATGGCCATCAACCTCAAAGCATGTTCCCATTTAGTTGGGGAAGTAAAAGGTTTTGTAAGAATGTCAGCTGTTTGCCAACTGGTGCCAACATTAATGAGGTCAAATTGTTCCTCCTCAAACTGCTGTTTCATCCATTTAAAACAGATGTTCTGAGTTTTGTTGGCGTACCGCATGGTGGAGGAATTACCGGTGCCCATCACAGTTATAGAAGCCGGGTTATCTTCCATGAACTTCACTTGATAGAACTCCGGAAAATGGGCCTTCAATCCATTGATGTTTGCCGCAGAAAGGCCCCCCTCAACATTGCCATACCTGATTTCATCGATCTCTTTATCGATACGAGTAAAAACAGGATCATTTTGTTCAGGGATGTTTGGCTTGGGGTTTGACCCAGCCTTCTGCGACAATTTCTTGAAAATGCCCAATTGCTCCAACAACGCTAACATCGGAATCCCTTCTGCTCTGAGTGCGTGATTTGCTGACACGACTTCGGCTTCAGTGGACGAGTTTGCTACAACTGTCTGCTTCTTGCTGAATGCGTTTAAAGGGAAATAGGTATTTGGCCCCACAAGAAACATTGCACAACCTGAAGTTGATTTTGAATCATGTTCCCCCGCATGATCAGCATCAGCAAATAGCCATAGTTGACAATCCTCAAACGAGTCTCCCACAAAACCCTCCATAAAAACATCTGTAGATGATTTGATGTATGATACCAATCTGTGCAATGCAATATCACACTCAATGGACCATTTCGTCACCCTAGATGCCAAGCTTTGAGTAGCTCTTAAGAGATCTGGGCGTGCCATACGGGCTGCAAAGAGAATCTTCATCAGGACCTTTGATGCAATCGGCTGCAGCCTCCCTGGCTTCTCCTTCTCATCGAGAGTTGGCCGGGCTATTCCCGCTTCTGTGAACGGCGTTGCAACCACTGGCAAATCATCTTTCTGAACCTTTGCCAGTTCACAGTATGCATCTACGCATGATTCCATGAAAGAAGACATGTCGTACCTTACCAGGTTTACAGGTTTGTTCATGCAACCGGATTTGTTTGTAACGACACTCTCAATGCTTTTAAACCGTTGAGATTTCTTCTCATTCTTGGCTTCCCTTTTGTCTCTGTGCGGACCGGGTCTGTTCTTTGATGGGAGGGCAAACTGATTAGTGTTGCCATACTCGTCACCATACCTGAAGATTGTTCTTCCTGTCCAGAAGTCTTTTGTCTGAATCTTTTGATCCACTGTCATGTCATCTTCAACAATAGCTGAACTTTCGTCTGACATATGCATGTTGAGAACTGGGAGACCTTTAAATTCAACATTTTTGTCGAACATTGTAACCCGTTCTGAATGCAAAGACGTGACAAACTCCCCCCCCTCATCGCCAGGCTCGAACAACTTCTTCCGTGGCTGGAGATGATACCTTGTCCAAGTTTTGTTGAAGGGGTCATGTTGCCAAAAATCGTTTGTTCGATGTTGTGTACGTGCCGCAGCAGCCGCCTGAGAATCAAAAACATGTGCAAAAGGATGAGCTTTTCGTGGTAGTGTAACATTGTTAAACTCCACATGTTGACAACCGAAATATCGATCGTAGGGTTCGGGGTCACCAATATTGACTGCTCGTTTGATACTTGCCCATGCTTTGTCCATGTTCTCGGTGGGACCTGCGAGTTTGAAATCATCCACGTAAACAACCAACATGCAATTGTACTCAGCGTGATAGAAAATACTTTGCCATATATCAGGGAGAATTTGTTTCCAACCTTCTTTTCCGATTCTGCTGTTGAGGTGGTTTTCCCAAATACCGCCACTGTCTGGATGCCCGTACAAAGCTAAGACCAAAGGAACCATGGGTTGCCAGAATTGCTTTTCCCAGTGTTCTGGCCATCTGTTCCGTGGCAATGATAGCCATGTGGGCACCCCAGTGAAGAGGGCCTGGATATAAGCTTGAATGGCATCTGCCTGAGCTTTTGAAAATCCGGGCTGAGAACCAAACGCGTCAAGAAGCTTTGCAGCTTCCATCGAAGCAGGACTGCTACCTAACTCGGCAAACAACGCGTGGTCAGAATCCTGGTCGCGGACATTGTTACCCTGGAAGACTGTACGGCCCTTGAATTTCCTACGAGGATCATCAGCTGGAAGTTCCGACCCCTTTTCGTAGCAGGCTTCAAAAATACGACCAAGATGTACAGTTTCCCCTTTCTTGCGGGCTTCCTCAACAATGCTTTTACATTCCTTGACTCTGGATTCGTCCCATACTCCTTTTGTCCTGAGGTTCTCCCACTCCTTATCTAAGGCAGCCTTTGCTTTGGGGTTTTTCCTAACCTCATCTTTGGGAACCAGACGTGCAACAGCAGAAAACAATTCAAGAGCCACTTTAAATTCCAACTCTGCGATCTTGTTCTTGATCATCTCTCTCAATTCCGGTCGATGCAGTTCAGCTTTTGCTGGAACCGCTTTCGGCATTGCAGGGACACAAAATTTCGGTCTATCCTTTGGAATGACCTCCCATGTTGACACACTAGGCTCACCTGAGGGGCTAGGGTTTACCCGAAGCTTTCTTGCAGTTGCAACCGCACCTTTCTTCTTCTTCGGACCCTTTGATGCTGAGCTTGATGCAGCACCGCCGCTGCCAACAGCCATCTTTTCAGCCTCCTCCTCAACAAGCTTTTGCCTATCCTTCGGACTAAGCATTTTCCAAAAATCCGATGGGATCGACTCAGGGCGTTTTGACCCTTTGTACGTTTTCACGAGGCGTGTGCCGTCCCAATGATAACCATCCGGGATTGGTGTTCCAGTTGGAGTGTATTTGATATCAGGAAAAACTGGTTCCTCAGCCGGCCTTTCATCACTGGCAAGTGCGTCAAGCACTGCCTCCGTTGACTTGTCAATTGCTTCTTCACTTGTTTCTGCATGTTCCTCTGTTTGCAATTCGGATTGAAACGGAATCGGACGAGGATCAGCAATGACATTGTCAGCAAGGCGGTCCGGCTTGGGCTCTTTGGCCTCTTTCAATGCACGGAGTGGGAAGACAAAACCTCCCGCGATGAGCTCAACACGTCGTGCTCGCTGCACGGTGATGCTGCCCGTTTCTGCATGGTAATCCAATGCTTCTAACTTGGCAACAAGATACTCACCTTTCCATGCAAAACCAGGTTGAATATGGTATCCTAAAAAGATTCCATCATTCGCTGTTGGTGATGTCTTTCCAGATGTGTTGTCAACCCTTTTTGGATTGTTCCAAAACAGTATCTTTGCACCGAAAGGAATCAACTGACCTGGAAAATCTTCTTCGAATCTGAGTTTCCATGGGGCATCATCACCGTTGAGCTGTGGCGTTGCATTCACTGCCATGGAGAAATGCTGCATAGCCATTGGCCAATACTGCAATGGAAGACCTGACTGCACGAGGTTTGTGCGTGTGCCTTCAAGCATGTGCCTGATCTCCCTCTCCACAAACGACTTTGAACTGTCCACATACTCTGTTGATGTTTGATGTCTGTACCCCAACTCTGAAATTGTAGCAATAAGTTCTCGTGAATTGTCAGTGTAAACTGCCCCAACTTCATCCTTGTGAGATAAGAAGTGGTTGAAAGCATTGACACATGACTCACTCGATTTTGTCTGACTTGGATAGACGTGTCTGAACTGAGTGTGAATGTCCTTCATCACCAATGCCACTGTTTCACCTTTGACGCCTTCTTCCACATTGGATTTGATTACGGTATGGTCAGCGACAATGTGATCCCCAAAGCTTTTGGTTTCCAACCTTTTCTGTCCCCCTTTCTTCTTTGCGGGTGGCGCCATCATGCGCGCCTTTTGACAGATTTTGCAAAATGGATTCTTGGGGTAATGGCAAAACTGGTGAGATTTACTGCATGCCTCTTGCTCAAGGTCAGATGCCTTTCTAGACCTGACGTACTCGGTTTCACTATCATGAGCTACTCCCTCATCCACGCCTTCTTCCTCGGCACCTTCTGCTTTTGCAGCAACCATTGCAAAAAGACGTAACAGATCACAATCTTTCTTGAACTGTCCACTGTTCAAAACACGACAAGAGCTATCAATAACCGGCACACGGCCGTCTACGTTAAGCTCAATGACTCCCATGTCCGGGCGAATGAAGTAAGGCCTTCCATCAGCTGGCCACACAAAACTGTAACCCTGTTCCATACACCTGACCCCAACCGAAAGGACAGCAGGAGTTTCCTCGAGAATGTATGGTGAAAATGGCTGATGTAGGGCATCGACCTTTACGTCGGCCACCTCATCCGCTCGTGTCGAACCGTTCGCTGTAGCAAGGCTGATTGGGGTATCGCTGACACGGCGGTTTGTCGCCTTTGCAGTCTTCAGCATACCCTCGCTAATCAAATCCTGTTCACTGCCCGTGTCAACCAACCAAACACATCCATCTTTTGATGCCGGTGTAGCAACAGTGGGCAAATGAGTGTTACTGACTTTGTTCTTGGGACCAATCATTGCTCTACAGTGGTTGCATGATACTCCCCCTTCTGGGTCATTGCATCGGAATCGGCATTTGGGCTGCGTCTCACTGCCGAAGAGCTTCACAAGTTCCTGCAACTGTCGGGCCGAAACCTGAGCACGGTGAGCCACGAGTTTGTCGGGTTTTGGCACTGACTCTGAATCAGGGAACGTCTTCTCATAGATTCGGGGTTTGTGCACTACCTTCCTCTGTTCACCTGTTGCTGGGACTTTGATGTATTCCACTTTTGATGAAAACACAATAGCTCTATGGCATTGTTCTTTCATGGCCTTTGTAGCTTTCGGCAACCCTTTTCCCTTTGCTATGCATGCATACCTTTGAGTAATGCATGGCGCAGCTTTTGCACTGGCCTTCTTCTTTGGTGCAGGGCTATTGGGTGCGTTTTGGATCCTTTGTGGGTGCAGCTGCAACTTCATGTTTGTAAAAACACTTGTCACCACGACGACATTTGCCCTGTTGAAAGTAAGTGCATGGGATCTTGGCCATCTCTTCCTTCGATTTTCTGTTGGGGGAACCACTTCTGCTACCACCTTTGCCCTTACCCTTCCTTTTGGGGGTACCAGATCTTGAGGAATCTTTGACATGCTTGTAGGGACAGTCTTTACCCTTTTCGCACTTGCCATCCCTGAACTTGTAGCATATTTTATCCCCTTTTCCGCTCTGGCTACGACCACGGGTTCGACCTCGGTCGCCCTTTCCTTTGCCGCGATCTTTGCCCCCCTGAGCGGGTGCAGCGGGCTGAGGCTTTTCGGTCTGCTTGTTCTTTTCAACGATTCTGTTTCTGTTTGAACGGAGTCTTTCTCTATCCAAAAGATCACGAATGTTTCTCAACAAGAATGCATAAGACTTTTGTTCTGACTTTTCAGGAGCTCTGTCAAATGCTTCAATGTCATACTTCATCAATTGACATTTTCGGATTTGTCTGAGTAAGATGTCTCTGAGAACCAAATCATCTGGCGGGGTTTCCATGCCGGCAATTGTGGCGTCCCATCGGTTCAAAAACCTTCTAAGGTCCTCCACAGATTCTCCAGTGCGAACGACTCCAAGTAGGTCCTCGACGCGGTAGAGACTGCCAGCTTCCTCAGACGTCCTGAAGTAATCTTCAAACATCAAAAGGACTCTCCTACCTCTGACTTGGATCCCTTTCTTTGACTTCTCATCTTTGAAGTTATGGATCTTCGTTGCTAAATCACCTTTGGCCGAGCGAGTTAACGCTGCCGACAATTTGGTGTCAAGTGTGAAAAATTTCCCAGGTTCCTGCAGCTTTTCCTCCAACTTTTCCCTAGGGGTTTTGTTGTCAAAGACTTCATTGAGCCAAAGCCAAGCCTCATCGGGTTTGTCGGAGCACGACTTGACTTCGTCCCTGACATGATTACGCCAGTGACGATACGCTTCTGGGGCAGGCATGTCGTTCAGTTTGATAGTCTCTGCCTCTTTTGTTCGGGGCTTTTCACCATCTGAATCCTTTGAAGTCAGTCTGGTGATGAGATCTAGCAATTGTTGACCTGAAAGACCTAAGCCTGCTTCAGCTGCTTTCTTGCCAGGGTCGCTTGCTATTACTGTAGGACTGGGCACACTATGTTCTTGGTTTGCATCATCATCATTTTGTCTTTGAACTGGCAATGGTGGCAGTTTTGGAGGGGCTGCTGATCCGGCAGGGGTAGTTGAGAACAAGTTGCTCAACCTTTCCTTAGCGTCCATGGCTAAGCTACTCATACCAGTGTTTGGCATGGGTTCTGCTCCAGCCTTGGTACCGACCGCTGATTTTGGGGTCATGTACAAATCGACATTGTTCCCGCCTTGTGTATCATCAACTTCGACGGCTCTGTCGACATTGATTTCCGGGGCGCTGTACTTGTTGAGCTTCTCCATCAAATCCTCCACTTGTCCCTGCAATTGGAAGTTGAGTTCAGCAGCTTGGTTTTCCTGCCTACTGCATTCCTCTCTAATCTCCTGGATTACAGCTTGTTCCTCCTTCTTGAAACCTTCCATGCCATTCTTTGCATACTCCACTGTTTCGTCCACGATTCGTTTACAGTCTGCCTCGAGGCTACCTCTGAGTTCAGAAAACCTTTGTTCGTACTGGGCTGTAACATGGGCTACCTTTTGGTTGGCTCTTTGTTCAGCTTCCAGTGCAACTGCATTTGCAGCATTCTTTAGCTTTGCGTTTGCATCGCTAAGTTCCTGTCTCAGTTTTGCTACCTCATGCTCAGTTGCCGTTTGGGACATTGAATACTCTGACACTAGGTGTTCATGTCTGCGATCAGCTTCTGCACGTTGATGGGCGATTTCGCTAAGGCAAATTCCTTCAAACTCTTGGCACAGTTGCTGGACCTTTTGTTCCATGAGATGTGTGTGCCTCTCCTCTGCCTCTTGCCTGAAAGCATCAATGTTACCTTCGTTGATGTAGGTAAGATTGTTTTGCACGAACTGGAAATAGGCTTGCACGGGCTGTGTGAAGAAACCTTCATCCACTGACATGGGCGTGGGGTTTGTCCCAGCCGGCAAGCTCTGTTGTGAACCAGTTGATGCAGCTATTGTTCCAGTCGAAGGGACAAGGGCACCTCCACCTGTAGCGTCATGTGTTTTGTCCATGGCTTTAGAGACTACGGCTGATAACCTGTATTTTCAGGTTTCAGCTGGGGTAATTTACTTATCCCAAATAGACTGATAAACCTATGGGGCAAAACTAGTAACCGTTAAGCTAGCGACTAAGCAGCACCTTTTTTGTCTGAGCCGCAATGCTACCAAGTACATGCTATATTACAGTGTGTTTTATGTGAGGTGATTTTACACAAACAATTCTTAAATGACATAATTGGCAAAACATTTACGGAATCCTACTCAAAATATCTCAAAATCACAGCTGACAGCGACCCATAGCGGCAGCTTGCGCCTCCCAAAGGCTCACCGTACCATCTGCAGTGGCCGCGGTCAATCGCCCAGAAGGTGCCCATGTCAAGTCACAAATGCCATCCTTGTGTTCCAAGGTGGCCGAAACCTGTCGAGATTGGCGAAATCAGGCGAAATCAGAATTCGTTCAGAAACTTCTTCAATCTTCACCTCTGATCAATTGATTCAGTTGATTCAAGTTGATATCACCTTGGTTTACATTGGTCATATATGGTCATAACATCGATTAACATCGTGTGTTTTCCCATTGTTTTTTTGGTCTGGTGTCGCCTGCCACTGTGCGGGACTACGACTTGCTACGCGCCAGCCGCACTGCGGCACCTGGCCAAGTGCCATCAGCAGCCAACATCAGGACATAAAAATGCAGGACATGCGAAGTGCTCTTTGCAAAGACAGTGACAGAATGCAATTGGCCAACACATCCCTTACAGTCTTTCAGTTGTTTGTATCTGGCTTGTGACAAAGAAATGTGAATCAAGAACAAGTGCTCCGGTGTTCCATGTCTCAATGAACTCAATGAAATTCAATGAAGACATGACCAAAAACCTACCAAAAAACATAACAGAAACAAAGTGAATCATAGTGAAACAACCATTTCTGTCCATTTCTATCAGTTCTGTCTTTTGGGGTCGATGTTTGCTGACCTCCGCGTTTCTCTGCAACAAGCAGCGAGCTTCTGACCAGGCACTCCGACTCCTGGTGGCGGAGGCAGCGTTCTCGCATCGTTTGATCTGGGTCCAAGAATCATTTAGATGTTTGCAATATGTTTGTATAATTTGTATATGTTTGTCACATCCCATTATAATATCATAGATTATCATAGTATATCCCATCATATCATCTCATATTATTGTGAAATGTTGTGAATATCTTTCATTGGTTGACATCACCGCCGAAGCGCGCAGGTTACTCTGGGACTTTTCGTCACTGGCCACACCTCTGTGGGACCGAGTCCCTCCAGCAGAGGACTTCTGCTGAGGCCAGCTGCACCAGCGCCAGCAGCCAGGCGTGCATGGAAAGCTGACGTGGAAAACAGCTGGCTGGCTGCTGTCAGATGTCTGCTGTTGGCTGTCGCTGCTGTGATGCTTTAGCAGTACGATGCTGTACGACTTCTGCGAGTTGTGCAGTTAGCAAGGTCTGAAAGAGATCTCTAAACCGGCGAACAACATCAGGATCCACGACTCAAGTCACTGGGGTTTTGAAGTGTTTCCATTTGCTTTCAACTGGACCCTTGCTGTCCTTGCCAGTGGCTCCATTCATTACAACACTTTGCTTGGCACATGGAGATCTACTTCAAAGTACTGAGCCGAAGATCGAAGGGCCAGAAGGGGGTCGCTTGCAGCCTATATTCGCCATGTGATGCTGGCCTCCAACAGCTGTTGTTCGCTGACTTCATCTGCAATTTAAGTATGTTTTCTGCAATATCGACTTTCAATATTTTCAATCCAGTACCATTTGACCATTTTTTTTTAATGTTTAATCCTTGCTGCATCTTCCCACTCCCAACAGTACACCAGTAACAGTACAAGCCACATGATCCCATGGCCTCGGCTGGAGTTCGTGACTCCCGGTTTCTGAGCGTTGCATTTGCTTTCGCCAATACCTCCGCTCCCAAGGGATCTCCAGGGATCTCCAGGGGTGGAAGTTCCCCCGAAAGGCTCCCCGTCCTCATGCCATGATATGCCATGCGCCTTCAAAGAAATGATGGACATCGCATGAAATTGGGAATATTTTAAGATATTTTAAGATGTCAAGAGTTCGAATATCTCAAAGCCAATCTCATCGCTATGTCGGTAGTTCATTGATCCAGGGCTGCCATGGGCTTCCCCATGGCACCAGCCACTGCAATGGCTCCACAAGCCCTAATGCAGCAGCCTGGAGCATGTTTGTTCGAAGCTGGTGAGTCACTGGTGGCTGAAAACTTTGCGCTTGTGCGAAATTAGCGGCTTTGAACGTCCCGAAAGTTTAGGTCAAGACGAAGGAAAATCAAACAGTTTTTGACGACTTGCAAATGCTTGAAATGCAACGAGTCTTTCCGAAGAAAATCACAGAAAGCTGGGAACATGCTGGAACGGTTGAGCCGGCCAGCCTCATGCATTGCTGTATCACCCATGCTGTTTTGGTAATCCGGGTGCGCTTTGGACTCCAGAAGTAACCTGTCCGGGGCGTTGACCCTGTCGACGGGGCCCCCAGGATATGGTATCGTAGTATCGAGGGCATGTCGGCCTTACAATGGGAGCATGGCCATAGCGGGCAGCCCAGTGCAATGGCGTTGAACCTACACCAGCAAAGTGAGGCAAGCACCTTGCAACTTTTCCTATTGAAAGCTGCAAATGATGCTAGAACTGCTACCCTGGATTCACCAATTGATTCACCAATTGATTCACCAATGATGCACGTATGCATTCACGAATGGATTCATGGAATGCCGGAATTTTCAGCTTGAAGCCCTGATTTCAAGGTTTCACCTCATACGTTCAAGTACGTTCACAAGAAAATCAGCTATTGTAATCCAGTCCTGAACGGTCCAGCAAATCCACACTTGCACCGTGCTGCAATAGGTAATGCACTGCCTCATCGCATTGAAATTTGAGTTGAAACTTTGGACTCTAGCTACTGCTGTCCGACACTCAAACCTAGTCAATGTATCTCAATGTCTCAACATGTCTGCAGCTTAAACAATTTCATCATCATCACACATGTATACAATAATCATTGGTCATCGTTCATGGATCCATGAAATCGTCATCGAGTTCTCTTGGCGCAGGCCTGGGCGGAACCACCAGCACAATTGTAGTGCAAGGCAGTTCGACCTTTGCTATCCACCTCATGCTGAGATGACAAACTGGTGTCATGTCATTCATCCAATTGGGCTCACAGAAACTGGAGAATTAGAAGATATTAGAAGTCCATAAGAGGTCCACAGAGTGCACATTGCGAACTACATCGAACTACCTTAATGGCCTTAATGATCCGAATTTCTTTTGCTAATTTTTCTACCACTCTGACGCCGCCCAGAGATTGCTGAGCTCTCCAGCAGCATCCAGGAAGCCGCCAACCTCCGTGTACAGCTGCAAGAAGAAGAGGTTTCCATCTAATGCGGCCTGGCAATCGCCAATCGACTGACGACCTGTGTGTCTGAGGCTATTGATGGCTATTGTAATTTCATCGAGCAGGATTGAAGTCGGGTTGAAGTCGTAAAGTGAATGAATCGTTTGAAGAATTTGAACACATTGAAATTGGTCTTTCCGTGTTTACCATCAAGATTGCAATGGGAAAAACAACTACTCAAAGCACCTGGCTTCAGTGCTTGAAGCAAACTTGAAGTCTTCCCCAAGCGACTTGCCCATGCCTGAAAAAGATTGGTAGTACGACGTGGGTCCTGGAGATGTGTTACTGACACAGGGCGTATGCGTACTCCAAGCACCTATGGATCTGTCGGTATGGGCCGGTATGGGCATGGTCCTTCCAAGAGGAAACTCCCAACTTCTCATTGCGCCAGTACCTGGAGGCTGTGTCAAATCATCAACTCATGGCCCCTGCGTAACTTTTTAATACTTTTTAGTGGAAACACACGAGACTTGGCGATGCAGATTGGCTGATTTGTTCAGATTTGGTATCACCTGGTATCACTATCACTCAATGGGCACCGTTTTCCATCCTCCTCAACCTGCCACCAGGGCTACCGATGGGTGTCTTTCAATGCCATGGTCCGGTGCTGAGTTTCTGCTGTTAAAACCCACTGTCAGTTTTCCTGGCCTGGCTCCACCTGAGCTTGTCACAAGTTGGAAGGAACATGATCGTCACTGTTTTGACGCTTCACTTCATTATGTGCAAACGTACCAAAACGAATTGATGCAGGGCACCCGTTTAGAAACAAACACCCTTCTGATCCTAGTTTGTGTTAAGAAAAGACAGACTGTGGACACATACCAGATACAGTATCGATTTTTTCGAAAGCGTCGTGATCTTCCAACGTGAATTCAGTGTTCCTTTGAAGTCCTTACACGGGACAGAGATTATATTTGACATAAGCTTCATAAGCTTCATAAACCAATTGAAACTGCTCTAAAGAATCAAAACCAATGTGCCGCATATGTCGAAGATGCCTGGGTTTTGTGTATCCCTATGTTTCGAGTTTGGAAAACAAAAAATCCCTCCATTAAACTGGGCATCCCAGCTCACCAAGCACAGGGCCAAGCTCTGGTGGCATTTGCCTCGCCCGCGATCCAATTCAATATTCTGGTGACATTTTTCAATATATTCAATCCAAGCAAAATGCGCCATTTCCAAACAATATTTCGATGTAATGGATATTATTCATACATATTAATACTAAACACATATTTCCATGTCACTTGATTACCTTAATATATCCTTATATAAGTATAAGCATATAATTACAGATCATATACATAGTAGTAATATCAGTTCCTATCAGTTCCTAAGTTTCCTACGTACCTTTGCCGTGCCGCAGCTGACGCTTTTCCGCGCGGTGGTCCAGTGAGGTCACGTCTCGGCCCGCGGGTCATCCGTTGCCCTTGGCTCAGTCCTTGGAATGCAGAGATGCCTCCAGCTTAGCATGTGCCTGGAGCGAGATGCGAGATAACCATCAAGTTCTGAAGATTCACGCAGAAATATGCAGTTAAATCTGCAGAATGCCGAATCACGACAGTTGTGTACAGTTGAGAGGCCTCCTCCTTCATGAACTGAGAGCGCTCCTGCAAGGTCAGTTTAGAAACCAAAATTCTGACACCCTTTGAGTCCAACACAAAATTGCAAAAAGACATCGCGTTTATGTTTGCCGCAGCTTCCGTGACATGGATACAAACCCATATCCATGACTTGTGCCATCATTGACTGCTGTCATTACATCTTTGGGATTCTTTTGGTGACAGAAATGTGACATTTCGATTTCTTCGATTTCTGACATTTCTTGTCTCGATCTGGTGGTGCGTAGCTCCTGGGCCAAGAGGAACTTCATGCTCTCACTGATGCGCTGGCGCTTCTTGACCTCCCTGGCACGGATAAGATGAGCTTGGCATAACTTTGCATCCTCATAATCCTCATAGCGATTTATGACTTCTTTGTTGCTTGGAACTGACCGATACACCAAATACATCCAAATACGCTTGATCAGCCTCTCTTGGGCAGTGTGAGTCTCTGTATCGAATCACCAGAATAAAGATTTAACTTTACACCATCACACAATTGCGTTATATGTTTGTCATTGGAATGTTTAGTGCGGTTCACAAACACCAAAAACAATCATGTGCGGTGCCAAGTATTCTTGGTATGATTGAATTGTAGCTAGCAAATGACTCCCTGAAGCGCTGCTGCTTCATCAAATAACTAGAGTCAGTTCATTCCGAATCTGGAAACATGACACTGATCATAAGATTCACTGCAAAGCACAAATCGAAGACTGAGACCAAAGTGTTGACATGCAATGATGCAACTTCTTGGACCAGGCATGTCTGTCTTAGACTTGGGTACCCCACGGTTTATCATCATTTTGTCCACTAGAATAATATTATTTTTTCTACTGGTTGTCAATCCTCCCGAGACAAACCCAACTTAGATAATAGTCCAATAATAGTTGTATATAGTTGTTATTTCACACATCTTCACATTTTCGATTGCAGACCGAGTGTCGAGGAAGGACGCTGGGGCACCTGCACTGGTGCACACCAGCAGCTTCAATCAAAACAACTTCCTTGAAACTGCAATGTGCCACAATACTGCAAACCTGAAGTCATACCCACAAAAGAAGAAACCGAAGAAACAGCAAACAAACCCATGTTGCGTGGTACACATTGCACTTCCACTGCACCTTGTTGTAGTGCACCTGCTCGAACTCCTTCTTCTCATAGTTGAAGACGTGAGGCATGATGAGTCACAGAGAAGCACCACGAGGGGCAAATTGCGAATCACTGGCTTGAGGCGAGAGATAGCTGCAGCATGCTCCATCTGATATTGAAACTTTCCACTCCATATTCTTGTCCAAATTGTGAGTGGTTGATAGTGGTGGTAGTTTCCATCCATTCTATTTTCTCAAATGAATCGTTGATCAGAACTGAATAGGAAATCTGAACCTTTTCCATCTTTTTTGTTTTGCATTGTTTTTCTGCATCTGCATGGTGCAACCGTGCAACCGTGCAACCACTTGGCAGGCACTTGCAGGCACTTGGTCCCTGGCCATTGAGAGGTGTTGGAGGCAATGTGATGAAAGAACAGTTTGCCCTGAGGAGACCTGAGACGATGGGACTCGATGGGACAGAACATCACTGGAATGGTCGGTGAAACGGTGAAACATCACTGGTTAACGGTGAACGGATGGTTAACGGTTATAGTCATAGTGAATTCAACAGCGTCTGTGTTTTGCATCACGTATCCCAGGCCAAATTCAACAGGACTGCTCACATGGCCTCACCGCATCTGCGAGCGAGACACGTTTGGATTGTCCAACCACGCCATTCATCCCCATCAGCCTCACAGTGTGACACACAGGAGAAACATGGACAAAATCTCGTCGAATGGTGTGGAAACTGGACATAACTGGACAAAACACTGATGCATTTCGAGTGCTGTTACTGTTCAGCGGAAACTGGGAACAAAACATACAACACTCTAATTGCCTCCATAATCGAAAGCCTGGAAAGTGGATCAGATGAAAATCAGATTCGCAATGTTTTGCATCCCAAACGCCTTGCTGTTGTTTGCCAGCAGGGATTGATCTGCCACGCTATGGGCACCTAACTTTGGCCCACTTGGCGATGGATCCTGGAACCGGCGGAATCAATGCGGCTGCAACAGTTCAGGGAGCCATTTCAGGCTGTCACAACAATATATGGAAATGATTTCAAATGTATTACAACATCGCAGCCTTTGCAACAAATTACGTCAGCAAACCACAAAAATTCAACTGGACTACCTTGTGAACCATATTGCAACATTGAACCTCCTGGAACCGCCGGGCTCTTTCCGGTCAACATTAAATGTGTTAAATCTCACCACTAGTCACTAGGCCATAGGCCTAATACCGAATTTTTTGTGAACCCTGTGGCCCTGTGCCTTATCCGCTTGGGGCGATGCATAGCCTTTCAGCTTTGACCCATGTGCCGAACTAAGGCTGGAGAGACTAGGAATGACTAGGAACTTGCAGTGGATACCTGCCTGTGTTTATTTGGAGCATGTCGGGAAACAAACATAGATAGATAGTCATGCGAAATGTGAATTGATGTGAATTGATGTGAATTGTGAATTATCCATCCCATGGCCTCTGCATGTTTTGTGTTTTTATGTGTTTTTGTTCCGTCCGATGTTAACAATGTCTGATGCAGCTGCGCCTGCCCCACCAAACTCCAGAGATCCACTGGGACCTGACAAAATCAATGGAGGGACGGACACGAGTGACACGAGTGACACGAGTCACTATTCCATATTCAGCCGCCAAGAGTGAGCACAGTGAGCAACGTCATTTACCGATGTCCTGTCCATCTCATGAAACCCTGTCCAGGTTGACTCATGGCACTCTGAACATTTGTCAATAGCAATCCTAGTTTTCCCATGTATTTTCCATATAGAAGCTGACCCAAGGCTTACCAAACACAGTATTCCAACTTGGCTCGAAGTGAAATAGTGGAAAGAACCATGGAAGAACCCTGAAGACAGGATCCATCGTTGAGATGCCTTGGTTGCTTCGCTTACACGACCTACAGCTAACTACAGCAACTATGGTTGATCACCTCTACAGACTTCCAAGAGCAGTGTCACACCATCCTCTGACATTAAGATACATTAAGTATTCGCCAACTGAAAAGAAATAACATGTTTGAAAAAAAAATAAAATCATCTAAAATCCACCATGGTCACCATGATCCGTCGCCATTTCCACCTCCCGCACAGCTGAGGCCCGAGACTCCGTCCTGTGGGCGTTTTGAATTCCTGTCGCCGAGTCAGCGGTAGCCGGGCAGCCGGGCAGGCTGGGTACCGTTCACCGAATCCTGAGGTTCCAACTGACATGGGACTGCCAAACGGAGCTCCCCCTGAGGCTGGGATGCTGGGATGGTCTTGAACTGTGTCCAAACACATTCAACATTATCAGATTATTATCAGATTATTACAACCAAATTTGTTTCTGGTGCGCTCGACTCAAGAGACACCCCCTCAGAAAAAGGAGAGATCATACTGGACTTGAGAATTGTATGAAGACTCAATGCAATCTATGGCCATGGCGTCCAATCGTTCTTGTGTGCTGCAGCATCTCCTTTCTGTTTGTCGTTGCCAAGTGCCGTCCGCTAGCTAGGTCTTGCGTCCAAAATGTTGGCTATAAAAAGAGGCAACGAACTTCAAAGTCAAGCAATTCCTTTGATGTGGATCACACTAGGAATCGAACCTGCCGTTGTCTGACATGCTTTCATGGCCTTCAGAATTTCTAGGATCAGGGCGCAAGCTGCCTCCCGACGCAGGTTTCCTCCATCCCAAATGACTGGGTAGAAGGCTTTTGTCTTGGTGTCATATCTCACTTGTCCATCTGGCATGACCATGCTACAAGCCATCAGGGCATGCACAAATGGATTGGAGATCCGCATTGACATGACTTCCTGGTCCAACCGGCCAGAATAGCCAATTCCATTGCGCATTCCAAGAACTGTTGAAGCCTTTCCATCACGGATCAGCCCCTTGCAAAGCTCAAGCTCTCCGCCAGCACAGGTTTGTTCGAGGTCAGAGATCAAGTCTTCAACTGAACCGTGTAATGTGATGACTTTCCGCATTTCGCTGCTCTCCACCAAATGGAAACCTAGGCTTCCACCTTGACATCCGTGTTGAACCCTGCATCTGAATGGTCTCAAAAGTCTTGACCCAAGTGGCTCCAGGCCACCAAGTGCCATCCCCTCGGTGAAACGAACACTGATGGCTTCCGGCTGTGGATTTCGGTCACCGAAGAGAGCGCCCAGGAATTTGGACAAAACCTGCTGGGCTTTGGATGCTGGGATGACCAACGATGGCGACTTCCCCAGGTTCACTGCTGCATTCAGCTCACATGAGGTGATACGACTGGGTGGAAGATGACAAATGTCTTCGATGGATTCATAGGTGCCGTGAAGGATGGTGCAAAGGTCTGGGTTCTTTTCCCAAATGTTCTGGAAGATCTCCTGCCACTTCACTGTCATCTGACCTCCAAGGCCAAGACCGAACAACCCGACAGCATTCCGCTCCGAAGGGGCAAGTAACTGAATCAATCTCTCACCCGAATGAGTGGCACGAAATTGCCAGAATGGTCCAGGTGTCCACTGACCAACTCCGAGCTGCTTTCCCACCGAGCTGAAGATTTTAAGGTCGTAACGAAGTGCCTTCCCTCGAGCTGTACCGGCAAGGAGCATCCCAGAGGCATCCAATGGGCAGAATCTGTCGCCATGACCGATGTGTGCTAGAAAATCGGGTGGTAGAAAACTACTTTTCTTCTTGCCCGTCAGGTCTGCATAGCTTGCCATGAAGAAGTGGTAGCTTGGACTGTGAGGATCCCCACAGAAAGGGAGAGGTTTGCACTGCTCCCAGCAGTGGAGGATCACATCCAATTCGGAAGTGTCATTTTGGCTCGCTGAAAGGACGAATTTCAGACCGCTGACATAACACCCATCATCCATTGAGTGTCCACAACACGACCAGCTCCGACCTTTCTCCTCACGGTGAACACGAGTGACTCCAAGGATGTTGCGATGTAGTGGGAACTCTTCCACAACGCAGCCACTTTTCGGATCACTCACAAAAGCATGAACAATGTAATGCCCTTGGGGCATTGCGTCATTCCCGGAGTGTGCCACTAGTTTCATGGTCTCTTCTTGGCCATTCTGGTTGGCCAATGTCATGGCAACCCAAATGGACTCTGAATTGGTGTCCTCATCCTGATAGACTTTACAGTCCAGGACCTTTTTCCCGATGAAGTAGTTGCTGGAGTCCCAGCTGTCCTCCTTCCACTCCAAGTCGTTCCTCAAAACTGCACACATCTTCCAGCAGTTTTGGCAAGCGGGCGCCTTGAGAGCTTCCGGCTATCATGCAAACCCATGCCACGGTACAAATGTACAAAGCATGCACAATCCAAGATGTGATGCATTTTCTGCAATCCCTCCTTTGCTTCTACTTAGCTTCTGCTTAAATCATTTATAAATTATTTATATAAATATTACTCATTTCATTTCTCATTTCATCTTATTTCTGATCGCTTTTCAAACGCGGTCAAACCTCCAAGTATTTTCAAGACTCTTTGCACCCGAGCCTGCACCTGGTGAGGCACCAGGTCGGCGTGGGGTGCCTCAGCAGCGATTGGACTTCCGACCTTTCTCTGGCGCTCAGGCGGTTGCTCAACCGGTTTGAGAAAACAGCAGGGTTCATTGTATATAATAATATTTAAATTATAGTATATAATATACATTGATAATAGGGTATAATACTATCTGATTTACAGATTATCATTGTGAAATTATGATTTGTAGTATATAATATAGTATCTTAGTGTCAATTTGGGACATTGCCATGAGTGCACTGCCTTGACAGGTTGGTCAATCGCCAGGGACCCTTGGCTCAGGAGCAGAAAAGGTGCCCGTTCGTTTGCCCTTGGTTGGGCATGTGGTTTCGTCATTGGTAGCGGAGCCAGGCGAATAGGGCCTGGCTCCGACGGGTAGGAACCCGTGCCGGAGCGCCATGAGTGCGGCGTCTTCGAGCGCCGATGCCGGAGGGCATGTGAGGATGTTTAGCGGCGACAATGAGGACGCCAAGGAGTATAAGAGATGGAAAACCTGGGTGGCAAATAAGTTGCTCACTTTGAGCGACAAGGTTCCGAAACAGGCTCATGGAGCCTACGTGTACACTCTTTTGAGTGGCAAGGCCTTGGAGTGTGTGGAGCACCTGGACCCTGCCGAGTACCAAAAGGAGGATGGACAAGCTGTGTTGTTCAAGCTGCTGGATCAACGGTTCCCTCAGAAAGACAACACAGACGAGATGGCAGAGGTCCTGAGTGCGGTCTTCTCCCTGAAGGCGACCGAAGGCGAGTCGCTGAAGACTTGGGTGAGTAGGGCATCTGAACTCTTCGACAGGTGTCAGAGGAAATGCAATGTCTCACTCCCGGAGGAGGCACGGGGATGGATAGTGCTCAGGCGATCAGGCCTGAGCGAGGAACAGCAGGCGGTAGTGCTTGCCAGATCCCTGGGAGTGCTAACAAGGGAGGAAGTGAGTCGGGCCATGAGGTCGTGCTACCCCGACTTCACTGCTCCTCGCAAACGAGCACTTGGAGCTGGCATGGTTGAGGACGAAGTTTTCCTCGAAGCCTCTGGTGATCTAAGTGAACCTTGGGATGAGGGTGAAACCTTTGAAGATGTGGAACAGTTCCTTGCTCAGCATGAAATGGTTGAGGTAGAGAATGATGATGAGCCCGAGATCTTCGCAGAGCGTGACGTAGCCGACGTCATGGCTGTCTCTTGGAAAGAGAAACGCAAGGAGATCACCAAGATGCAACGAAATCGGCGTTTTAGCCAAGCCGCAGATTTGAAACGTCAGTTTCGGGTCGAGGTGGAGGAGATCAAGAAAAAGACTCGTTGTCACCGATGCGGAGTCATTGGCCACTGGAGTCGAGAGTGCAAGCGGCCCCGAACTGAGGGCAAGAGCAGCGGCAAGGGTGTTCCCTCTGGCTCGGGAGGTCAATCCACTGCCAGGAAGGAGTCGGGAACGGCCTATGTGGAGCACTTCATTGCTTCAGTTGGGGCCCCTGTCACCATGATCGACAGACTGCGAGACCGACTGAATCACACCAAACCTACTGAGATGCAGGAGGTCAACGAAGCCCTTCTGGTTTCGAGTCCTGGGTTTGGAGTGCTGGACAGCGGTTGTGGCAAATCGATCATGGGGAAAAAGACTTTTGAGGGCTTCGTTGAACTGTGGAAGGCTCAGGGTATTCCTGTTCCAGAGCCTTATGCAGAGACCAATCATTTTCGATTCAGCAATGGACAGCGTGAGACTTCTGAGATGTCAGTCAAGGCACCGGTGGTTCTGGCTGGTAAATCTGGAGTTGTGAGAGTGGCCCTGGTGAAAGGAGAGGCCCCTCTGCTGGTGTCTCGAAAAGCTTTGCAATCTCTACAGGCCAAGCTGGACTTTTCCAAAAACGAGCTCACGGTCTTTGATAGCCAGGAAGTGATTCCCCTGCAGGTGAACAGCGCTGGACAGTATGTGGTTCCACTGCTTGGCAATGCCGTCGAGAAGGCTCCTCCTTTTGAGGAAGTGATGATGTCCGAAGCCGCCGTTGACAGTGAACTCAGTGTCAGGGCAGATGATCCTGCCGATGATGCAGCAGCGCCGCCTGAGACGACAGAGCCTACAGTTTCCGACACCACAGGAGACAATGCAGTCTTGTCCAAATGGGAAATAGATCACTCCTTTTTAGATAAGGCAACAACCACTGGTAAGCAGGGCCCCAGCTGGAGGAGTGTAAGACATAGAATCATTGTGAATCGGGATAACGGGGAAGTAATCCGAGATGAATCAATAGATCATAACTTGGGGAAGCACATGTACCATCAGCCATTGCCCAAACATGTTATGCACACTCGAACAACCTTTTCGTTTATCCCTGAGGAGAATTCACAGGTGATTTCTGAGTGCCTGAGTGTCCGCCAGCTTCGCCAGTTAGAGACACAGGTCCAGAGGTCACACCAAAGGCAAGAGATCTTGGCAGCAAGCTGTTCGACACTGATGGTAGCAGAAGTTTTCTCACCACCACGTTTTTCTCCTGTCGTCAGTGCCCAGGGTTTTCGAGCAGTGTCGTTTGACATCAAGAATGGATATGATTTCACGGTTTCAAGCGTTCGTAGGCAGGTGAAAGAACAGTTAGCTGCAGATCCGCCCCGACTGCTGGTACTGTGTCCGCCGTGCACAAATGAGGGAGGCTGGTTTCATCTGAATAGCTTGACCATGGACCCTCAGGAGGTGTTGAGACGCAGGGCCCAGAGTAGGATGTTTATCCGTTTTTGCTGTGAACTTTTCAGGCAACAGGTGGAGCTAGGTGGCCAAGCACTGTTTGAGCACCCCTCTGGATCACGTCTGTGGACTTACCCTGAGATGCTGAAGCTGTTGCGACAGTACCATGTGGTCAAATGCCATATGTGCCGTTTTGGCCTGCGCCTGCCTGGAAGTCAGAACTTCATCCGCAAGAGCACGAAACTCTTGGTCAGTGACAAAGCCATGGAAGTGCTAGGTCGAACTTGCCCTGGAAGAAAATGTTCTCACCATGTATGTCATGATGTTGTAGCTGGAAGTCATCCCAAAGTAGGTGCAATCAGCAAGTTTGCAGGTCAATACACTCATGCCTTTGTTGAAGCTGTGCTAGACACCGTTCCAGAGTATCGCAACCAAAGCGCAGTGCTGGAGGTGATGTCTGAACCCAGGCCTAGCGAGTCCAGTGTGTCTGAAGTCCTTGCCGCCAGAACTGAGCTCCAAAGTTCGGATGAGGAACAAGTCAAAAAAGCATTGGATAAGCTGCATCGGAATTTGGGTCACCCGGCAACTCATGATCTCATTCGAATCCTGAAGCACGGTCAGGCCAGTGAATTAGCCTTGAGATTGGCTCGTGAGCACTCGTGTGACTTTTGCCGGGCCAGAATCAAGCCACATGTGCCGCTTCCAGCACAGACTCACCGTGCGACCAGTTTCAATGAGCAGGTGGGGATAGATGTCAAGTATCTTCCCGGTTGGAAGCCCAATCAGAAAGTAAAAGCTCTCAACATAGTGGATCAAGCCAGTTGTTTTCAACAGGTTATACCTTTCTATGAGGTCGAAACATCGGCACTTCTGAGGAAATTGTATTCGACCCACTGGGTTGCATGGGCGGGTCCCCCGAAGGAGCTGATACTGGATCCTGCACCAACCAATATGGGAGAGAACTTGCAATCGCAAATGGAATTTGAAGGCACCAATGTGAGACAGATCGCAGCTGAAGCGCACTGGCAGCTGGGCAGAACCGAGAACCATGGAGGTTGGTTTGCCAGAGTACTTGCCAAAATCATAGATGAACACACTCCCAATACTAGAGAAGAATGGGAAGAATGTGTCCGCCATGCTCATATCAAGAACACCATGATTCAAAGCTATGGTTTTACTCCACACCAACATGTGTTCGGTCTGAATCCAAGCTTGCCAGGGGATTTGCTCAGTGAACCTCTGCAGGTAGTTCCAGCCACAGCCGGTCTGACAGAAGCAGCACTGGCAAAAGCCCAGGCGGTTCGCCAGTCAGCCAGAGAAGCCGTAATTCGACTGCAGGACGACAAGTCTCTCCGCCGTGCCTTGTCTGCCAGACCACGTTTGACACAGGCCTTTCAGGCAGGTGATTGTGTGGCCTATTGGCGCCAACAAAAGTATCTACAAGGACAGGTCCAACAAGGTGGTAGGTGGCATGGCACTGCAATTGTTATCGGTCAGGTTGGCAGGAATCTCATACTGGCCCATCGTAGGCAGATCTTCCGATGCGCACCAGAGCAGGTGAGGCCAGCAACCACCGAGGAAAAGACTTTGGTGTCATCACCCCAAGCTGAACTGTTGGGTATCAAGGATTTGATTGAAGGAGGAACTTTCCGCAGTCACCAGTTTGTGGACTTGGTTCCAAGTTACTATCCAACTGCAGCTGAAGGAGATGCATGCGTTTCCACGTCCTCACCACCCGATGTACAGGCAATGCCACCACCTGGAGATGCATCCAGTTCGGAAGTAGTAGCAGATAAAAGCCCTGCTGCCCCCGAAGAGATATCATCAGGTGTGAATCAGGATCCCGAGCCAGAAGAAAGTCAATCAATGAGTGATGCACCCCCCGGAGACAGCATGCCAGCAGAGTCTGCCAGCAGTCAGTACGGTCCTATTCGTAGGCGGGTTCGAGGGAAGGCGGGCGAAGCAACCATGTACCGTCCCCCTGCAATGCGTCAAGAGGATTTTGTGGAGGTCATGAGAGAGGTCATTCCCCATCTTATTGATGAAAATGTAGCCGTCTTGTCCGAGACCAATAAGAGGAAGTTAGAACCGAGTCCTGAGAATGCCTCCGCCGAACCTGCAGCCAGTAGACTGCGAACAGCATCACCTGGTGCTGCTGATCGATCAACTGCAACGTCAGCCAATCCAGGTGCTGCCGAAGCAGATCAAGTGCATGAAACCCTGTCTGTACAGCAAGTCAACGAGCTGGTAGATCTGTGGGAGGAAAATCCGGATGTCGAGGTTCTCATAGCCAGTTATCTTGCCAAGAAGATGTCTAAAGAACTTTTCCCCACTGGCAATGCCCCTGTACTTCAAGAAGCAGTGGATGACTCTAAACGAGTTGAATGGGACACTCTGATAGAGAAAGGAGCCATTCGTTTTCATTTTGGCAAGGATGCTGAGAGAATTCGCAAGAAGCATCCAGATCGTTTCATCGGCAGCCGGTATGTGATCACTCGAAAGCCAGCCCAGGAAAATGGACAGGTCGATCCAAATGATCCGTCCACTTACCGTGTTAAGTCTCGCTGGTGTTTACAGGGTCACCTAGATCCAGACTTGGACAAGAAGATTGAGGAGGGACTTCTTCAGTCACCCACCTTGAGTCAAATGGGACGGAATACCCTCATGCAAATGATAGCTAGCCATAAATGGACTATGCAGCTAGGCGACATCAAAGGTGCTTTCTTGGAGTCTGGAAAGCTGGAGAGCCGTTTCCGACCGCTGTATGCAAAGCAACCAGTCGGCGGTGTACCTGGAATCCCACAAGACGCAGTCATTGAGGTGCTCGGAAATGTCTATGGACAGAACGATGCCCCGGTCATGTGGTATCGCACTTTCGACACTACGGTTACGGATTTGGGTTGGACACGTTCTAAGTACGACTCCTGTCTTTACTACTTGAGGTCAACAGAAGGATCACTGGTGGGAATCATGGGTGTGCATGTGGATGATACAGCCATAGCAGGTCAGGGTCCGTTATTGAGAACACAGTCACTCAATTGAAAGCCAGATTTCCGTATCGAAAGTGGAGAGTGGGATCGGGAGATTTCTGCGGCCAAGTCCATTTCCATGTCCATGCAGACCTTTGCAGAATCAATAAAGAGTGCTTACATCCCCAAAGGAGTTTCAAACGAACAGCCTCTGAATGAAAATCAGATCAAAGTTCTCCGAGCAATCAATGGAAGCTTGAACTGGTTGGCATCTCAGTCCAGACCAGATTTGTCCGTACAGACTAGTTTGAGCCAGCAAGCGTTTCCAAAGCCATGCATTAGGAACCTGAGAGATGCAAATAATGCAGTCCGTCGAGCCAAGCAACACAAGCAGCTTAGCATTGTGTTTCCAAGCATAGCCCCTGATAAACTAACAATATGTTGTCATAGTGATGCAGCTTGGGCAAATGTAGGAACTCACACTCAAGCAGGATATGTGATTGCGTTCACCCATTCCGACCTTCACGACGGCAAGGAAGCACTTTGGGTTCCAGTAGTGTGGAAGAGTTATCGTTTAGCTCGAGCTGTCAGCTCTACTCTGGCAGGTGAAAGCCAAGCCATGAGTGTAGCAAGTGGCACAGTAGAGTGGCTGTCTCTCCTTGTGAGTGAGGCTCTGGATGGTCCAACTCCTTTGCGACAGGTCAGATCAGTGTTGTCACGTCGACGACCGCTGCTGGCCACAGATTGCAAGTCACTGTATGATCATTTGGTGAGCCCCTCGTCACACACTGCCATTGATGATAGGCGCACAAGTATCGATGTGGTCATAATCCGAGAATCCTTGAGTACTCTACAAGGCAGCATTCGATGGTTACCCACTGATCGCATGTTAGCGGATGGACTCACCAAGGATAAGTTGGACCCAGCCGACTTACTGGGAAGTTGTGTTCGCAGTGGAGTCTATCAAATTGCACCGGAGACAGCAGTACTTGCTCGCCAGGCTGCGGAGAGAGAGCTGAGAAAAGCGCGACAATCGGAACGAACCAACACTCGTGACTCAAGAGTCCCTGAGGCAAAGTTTTGAAGTTTTTGTCCACAGTCACCGAAAGTGATTGGCATAGGGTCAAGGATCTTGGTGGGTTGTTTGTGCATGACTGTAAACGAAAATAGGTAGGGTTAGATTGCAAGCAATCCAGATACCTCTCAGTCACCGGCATTAAACGTTTGTCCTGTCTTTGCGGCCACTCCTTCGAAGTGAACTGTTGTTGCAGCCAATCACCAGTTTTTGCAAAGAAAAAGCTTTCAAGTTTTTGGAAAAGTGAATATGAAAGCTGACGTTTTGTGCACAGAGTCAGCTATGATATCACCTTTGCTGCATGACGAATCAGTTTTGTCACTCGTGCAAGCATGTCTTGGGAGAATGTTTTCACGATAATTTGTTTCAACCCTGGTTTTTGTTTTTCGTTCGGCAACCAACCTTTTTCACCAGCATGATGTGAGAGCTGTTGCACGTCACCAACCGGTGACCATCAAGGATTTTTGCCCTCGCTGACATAGAGCCTCCGTGTTTTTACCATTTCATAGCATGTCTTGGACTCAGAGTGATACCGCTGCCTTTCAAGAGATGATCTCCAAAGCAAAGGAGTGTGGCATGTGGGACCAACTGGCCATGACCATACATAGCGGTCCTCCAAGCTCTGATTTCACTTTGGTTTCCGGATCTTCCGAAGGGATGACTGATGCATCGAAACGCAGGGCCACTGAAGAGCTCGCTGATCTCCAACAACCTTTCCTGCCAGGCAATATGGGTACTAGTTTGGTCAATCGGAAGGGCAAGATCGAGAAGTTCTATGAGGCCCAGCATGAGATGGTACGAGGCATCAATGTCAAAGCTCTTCCTGAGGGTGTCCCAGATTTCGCCACGTGGGGACGTACACGAATCCAGTTCGGCAAATACGAAGGCAAGAACATGAGCTACTTGCACTTGGCCAACAGTCAGAATCCAGAGTGCTTGCAGTACAAGCTGTGGTGCACACGTCGCGTCAAGACTGCCACAGGACTGCTGAAAGATCTTGCTGAGTATTTGGTGGAACATGAGCGAGTGACCAGCAAGGGATATGCATCCGCTGGCAGCTCCTCGCCGTTCATTCCCGGCACTGATCGCCCCCGACTGCTGATCGATGGATGAGCAACAGAATATGTGCCCCAACATACTGGAGAAGAGATGGATATCTCCGAATTTTAACTTTGGAAGATTATAACCAGTGTCAATTTGGGACATTGCCATGAGTGCACTGCCTTGACAGGTTGGTCAATCGCCAGGGACCCTTGGCTCAGGAGCAGAAAAGGTGCCCGTTCGTTTGCCCTTGGTTGGGCATGTGGTTTCGTCATTAGTATATTTGATAGACTATCCATGGAAACCACATTGAACCAAATCGAACCATATTGAAACCCACTCAAATTCAATAAGAATTCCGGTGGAGCGGTGCTGGGAGCCAATCCCTGTGGTGACATAGCCGGACCTTGGTGAGATGGTCGAGTTGGGTAAAAATCGACATGGCAGTGTGTCAAAACCTTGTACCCCTGGTGAACATCAAAATAGCTGGTAAATGGATGTTCATCCCACTAAAAATGGTATTTTCATAGGTATTGATCCATACCCACATGGCAATGGCACTTTATGGCACTTTATGGCATGGTACTGATGTGTTGCACGTGACGATGGCACGATGTGTCGCTGACCAACGAGGTCACCCGGCGGCTTTCAGGAGCATCTCACCGAGCTTGGGCTTTGCCCAATCTGGTGGAATGTCACAGTGCCGTTCTAATCGTTCTAGGAACAGTAACGTGTAATTGAAATCATTCAACATTTGAACATCATTTAACACCATTCAATGTCATTGAATTTCATGTCAATGTTCATCTGTTCATCAGTTGTGGCCGCTTTGAGGTAATGGAGGCACAGTGCTGCTGAGTTCAGGCGCATGTCAATGTATCCTTCGACTGGAGAATACATTTCAGCATTCTGTTCCCCTTTGAGGGGTGAAGGAACTAAGTCATGAGTGCTGACTTTGTCTTCAAAGGATCTATCATGATGATTCATGATGTATCTCAGACATTCTCGGACTATGTCGCTTGTTCAAAGTCAAACATGGTCCAGAGATTCACACTCGCATAGATATCATACTGATTCCAATTTCAAACACACGCTGAGGGACACACTTCTGGATAAATGGATCGTTTTTACTTTGCTTATCTTTGCTTATTTTGAAATATGTTTGTTGAAATGGAACAGCTAAGAAAGCACAGAGCTTTTGAATCGGCATGACTTAAATCTCCCCCAGAGAACTGCTGTCTTCCATGGGCATCCGACGGTGTAAGACACTTG
Source organism: Cladocopium goreaui (assembly GCA_947184155.2). NCBI lineage: Eukaryota > Dinophyceae > Suessiales > Symbiodiniaceae > Cladocopium > Cladocopium goreaui. The sequence goes on along the minus strand of CAMXCT020000221.1, from coordinate 101,125 downwards.
GAACACCAGGTGGCAGTTCATGTCTCTCTCTCTCTCTCTCTTTCCTTCATACAATTGAAATACAATTGAAGCAGATTAGGCAACAGATTTGCTTCGAAGACAAAGTCAGCGACAGGTATTAGTGATATCAAATGGCCAGAATCTGACTCGGGCGAGGTGGATTCCTCAGTGCTCAGAACAGAACGTTCTGTAAATTGACTGCCCCATAGTCACCATATGTCACCATATGTCACCGTATGTCACCCTGTTCAGGTTGGAAACTTCAGGAACTTTATTGATACATAACCTGCAAGCACACATTCATACACAAACCATTGCATTCCAAGCCCCTTCCATGAGGCTAAGATCAATTTCAGTGGACACATTTCCAACACATTTCCAACACATTCAGTGTACATTTCAAGAATTTTCAATGGACATTTCGGTTGAGGCATGTTGAGGCCAGGTACACCGCAGGAGCTTCGGCTTTTGGACTCTCCCCATCCGAAGGCCTGAGGTGAACTTGCAACATGAGATGGCCACATAACCCCCAAGCGTTCAACAGGAAATTGCCTAAAATCTCGTTGGTTTTTTGCTACAGGAATTCAACCTAATTCAACTTAATTCAACTTAATTCAACTTAATTCAACTTAATTCAACTTAATTCAACCAATTGACCCTAACATTACAAAATCATACAATGAACCATCGCAGAGAGATAAGCTGAGATAAGTTGAGAGTATCTGTCCAAGTTGAGAGAGACCTGGGTCGCCGACACAGGCGCGTGTAGGAACAGCAGAGTGATGGCTGCAGCCATGGGAGGCACCTGAAATCACAACGGCGGTCCATGATCTCCATGATCTCTGACACTTCAAAACGACTACATCACAGGATATTACAGAAAGATACAGAAAGGAAATTCAAATGAAGAAATCCTGAACAGCACCAACATTTTAAGAAATGTGGGGATAAGCATTTCTTCCTCCAGCCCTTTGGTGCACGTCCCAAACAAAATACAAGCTGCAAGACAAACGCCCACTCTCCCAAACTACGTTTGAACAATTAGTGACGCATCTGAAGAATCTAATCATAATCTAAAATCAAAAGAATGAAGTTTCTAAAATGCCAAATGACTCAATGCTGCTCGATTTTTACCAACCTGTGCAGGCCCCACCTCTTGTTTATTGATGGCGGAAGCTAGGGTTGCCAACCATGCCTTCAGTCTGGCCTTAGCACACCGGGGGCCAATTGGGACTTTTGATGGGGGAAATGTCTTGGGATACGATGATGAGGATGACGACCAATCGTGTCTGCCATGTTCCCGCAGGTGTGATACTCCCAAGCCACCAGAACATCACAATTAGCTCTAATGCAAACGTGGATTCCGCGTCAGCGAGTCGCTTGATTGGAAAAACTTGGATGCCCGTGCACAAGTCCAAACCCCATTCAACACCAAGCCACCGTTGTGCCCCGCGGAGCCGTATGCCTCTGGGATCAGTTGTTACAATGCTGCAGCTTGGCCAAGTCTGAAACTTGCCTGTGAAAAGTGAAAACATGTGAACACATCACTGTCACATCACTCAAAAATTGGATCATATCTGGCCTGGCAAAGGGAGTTTCACCAAAGACGCGCGCATAAAACTTCTCCTGCGCAGAGTTCACGAAGCACAATGCACAAGTTCTGGCCTGCACTTCCACATTCTCAGCACATTCTCAGCACATTCTCAGCACATTCTCTTCATTGTGCGATTGCGTCAGAAATGGCATGACATGGACATGGTACATGATTTGTGCTTCGTTTCACCTCCATGTAGTACTTCATGCGATCGTGCAACTCCATACGTAAATGGTGCAGCCTTCGCGGTGCCTGTGTCAAACAGTGCATTGGAGGGATCCTTCAGATTTGCGGACATCGTGAAACGTCGTCAACTTTCTCATAAGCCAAACATGACCAAACCCATATCTTTGCCAAGAGAAGAAACATCCCAAAATAAACATCAACACAGTGCAAAAGAGTGGGATTCTCGAAACTGCAAAAATCCCTCAAGGACAGGGCACCTCCCATGTCATGGTCTCGACCTTGTAGACAATCGCTCGATCAACGAGCTGCAAGGCATCTCAAATACACAGGTAGACAATCGCTCGATAAACGATAAAGTATGATAAAGTTCCAAATGTCACAGCAACATCAAATGGCAAACAAATCTTCGAGCATCTTCAGGCCTTCCCATCATCCACAGGCACTTCCAATTTACACCTGAGATGCACAAACTCTGACCATCTCACGACTGTGGCCTTTTTGACACTTGGACTGCTGGCACAACAAATCAAACAACTAGTGTTGTCAACAGTTCTTGTGCCAAACAGCATTATTCCACCCAGAAAACATGGCAGTTTTCATTCTGACTTGATCTGACTTGTGAGACTTGACAGTACCAGAAAACTAACAGGAAATCGACTCTGTTCATCTGCGAGTCACTTGATGACGTACCAAGTGCATCCCGCCTGTCAGCCACACAGTGAACAGAGGAGTATAAAGAATGTGTAAAGATTTGAGACAAACGAAAGCACCAAAAGCCAATGGTTACAATGGTTGGAAGTGAAAACTATGAAACTGATTGAAACTGATTGAAACTGATTAAAACTGATTAAAACTGATTGAAACTGCCTGTTCAAAATGCTCGTCCAAATCCATGGTCAGCTTGGGGATCACCTTCCCCTCGGCACCAACTCTGTTGACGACACACGGGGTCAGAACGGCCATCATTCGACGGACACACACTGCAACATCGACATTTTCTCTGACAAAGCCTTTGTAGCAAAAAGACAAACTGGATCAAACTGGTCAAGTTTTCCATAGTTTTCCTGTCTTTGCATGCGAGTTCACGCTTGTATCGATTGCTATGCAGCTTTGGCCCCTCTGTGAAAACATGTAAACAAGAACAGAGATCTGAATGCTGATCGTATCCTGAGCCTCTTGCCTGGTCCCAGTTCAACTTGTCCCTGAGAATACGAAGAGTAGAGTGGAACACAGTGGAACTATATGAAGGACTGAGCTGCTTCCAATCCACTTTGTGACTTCGAAGTCTTCGAGAATGATTTCTCTCAAAATAAAACCCGCAAAGTCTGGGAAACAAGAGCAGAATGATGACATTCCATCGATATTTGCGACGAGCAACTTGGCAGTGTAGCCGAAGGCCGCGAGGAAGGGCACTTCCTTGCACGGTACATTGCTGTGGAGCATGTTGGTAGCGAAGGGCGACTCCGTGCTGAAGAGCAATAAACAGGATAATTAACATATATCAAGAATTATCAATGAATTAATCAAGATCAGTTGCGAGATGTTACGAGCAAAGGATAGCTGAAAACTTCTGATTGCATTTCAACTTTGACATTGATCTACATAAGAAATCCCTCCAGGGCTGGACCAAGATGACCAAGGCATTTTTATGTTTTGAAGTCTCTGGAATTGGGGCACACTTTCCAATGCATTTCCTTTCTGGTTACACTGTCTGAAGGGTTTTTCTGTGCAGACACAAGTAGAGCGGCCAACATCAACCAACTCAGATCTTGCGACGCCTCAAAGAACATGAAACTTTCCAGATTCCAGGCAGATGCTGCCTCCAGACCATAGGGCTGTCACGAAAGGCTGAAACTCTGCACACTTTTAGTCCTAGTGACCCTAGTGAGGGTGTGGTTAGGTCATGTTGGTTCTTGGTCCAACTTTCACATGAATTCTTTGTGGCGCTTGCACATCTGCAAATACGGTAATGACTTGGGACAACCAGCAGCTCTGTTGAGCATGTGCCACACATACATTTGACATTCTGGAGGTCTCCAAGCATCTCCAAGCACCAAACATAACCATCATAAGCCAATAATTTCTACAAATGGCTTCAACATGGTTCAACGATTCCATATTATTCCATGTCCCAAATTGAAACTTGGTGAGTTACTGAGTTGGGATATGTTGGGATCTCATCCTTCGAGTCATCGAGATGATCAGAATGATCAGAGCCATCCTTCGTTGCCTCCCAAACCTTGGCATCCAGATCCTGCCGTTCGTGTCTCCTGCGTGGCTCAAAGTCTGTAATGGCTGTAACCAAAAGAACAAAACCTTTTTTCAAAACCTTTGAAACCAAATACGAAATAGACAATATAAACATGTGTTTCTTGAAACGGAGACATTTTGAAACAGAACATGAAACATTTTGATTGCCATCACGACGCGTCCGACACGTGTTACGCCACGTGTTACGCCACGTGTGACGCCACGCAATTCTCTCCTTGAAATGGCAGCCATGGCAAAGGCCTGGTCCATGATCTGTGCCTGGAACATTCCAACATATTCCAACATTCTCTCATTTTTGGGGGAAAACTTTGCTAAAAAGTTGATGGATATATTGATAGATTTCTTGATAGATTAGGATTAGAAATTTTGTTTTCTTAGATTTTAAGAAATAAAACAACCTCACGTCTTTGATAACTGCCTCCATTTCCATTCGTTGATGGAAGCGCAGCAAAGCCCCACCGGTCCGTTTTATCGTCCTTAGAGGCTCATTGAAATTTGATGAAAGCCGTTTCAGTTGTTTGAACATGTTTGAACATCTTCCAGAAATCGTTTCAAATTACACACGGAGATGGGGAGTTTCATATGGGCCTGCTACAGCCCAGTTGTGCTCGCTGAGCTCAGGACTGAAAATGGTTCTCTTCCTTTGGCCCGGGGCCGGTCCATGTTGAGGCCCCTTCTGTCACTTGCGATGGAAAAATGGGGGAAAACTATGTCACATTGAAGCGATGCCAATGCCAGTTCCAAAGATTGGACAATTCTGGATGTTTTTCCTATTTGGGTATGGATCAATACCTATTAATACCATTTTTAATGGGATGAACATCCATTTACCAGCTATTTTGGGGTTCACTAGGTACCAGGGTTTTGACCCATCCCCATTTTTCTCTTCACGTCACCTGCAATGCCCTGGCCTCTCTGGGCACTTGCCGGGAGCAGTGCTCAGCCTTGACGGTTAAGACCAATCCAGACCTGAGATCACCAGGGATATTCCACATTTGAGAACCCCTAAAATGGCCACGCATCATGCAACATCTTTGAAACATCTTTGAAACAGATTGAATCCTTCAATGTCATTCAATATCATTCATCATACCGAAACATATACCTTTCGAAGGAGCCGCATGTGCTTCACGGATTCATGAAGTCATTGGGTGTCATTGGTGGTAGTTGAGCTCCCCTGCCGCAGCTTGCTCAACATCTTCATGGGATCACCTCGGTATCCATGATCACCCCTCACACATCAGATATGTATATTCAAATTTATTCAATGGATATATGCAAAGAAAAACAATGAAAAACATATGTTGTAAAACAAACCATTCAATCCGTCGTTTCTTCAAAGTACATGGTGTGCACAGTTGACAGTGCTACAGCACGCTACAGTGCTACTACAGTGCTACTACAGTGCTACAGTATGTGATAATTATATATTATGATATATTATGATTATGACAATGATGTGACAATTATGTGCTACAGCTGCATTGCTATGCTACAATGTGCTACAGGACGTGATGTGTTTGCCGAACCACTGCCCGTAACTGCCGTAACTCGTCGAGTCGCCGCGAATGCTGTTGACCTGGCGAATCACGTCGCCCTCCTGAAGCTTCAGAGCAGGTCATGCCACGGCCACGACACCAACCCTTCACATGTAACTAGTGTAAGCATGTTATAAGCAGTGGATATAAGTTTTACAATGTGATGGCTTACAATGTGTTGATTCAACATGTAGTTCACATTTGTACTTCGAATATAGTTTGAATGCAATGTGAACATGTGATGAACATGTGAACTTGATTGAACTTGCACCTTGATCGCCAGAAAGGGATTCTTCTGGTTCCATTCCTCTGCAACCATACCTGACAGCTTGGAGCTGATCAGCTCCGACATCGACAAACGTCTGGATGGACCATTCCCAGGCCTTCTGAGATGGCCTGCACCACCAATTCGTCCGCCTTGTGCAGAAATCATCAGAAATCTCCCTGTTGTACACCCTGTTGATTTAAACATGTCTTTGTCTTAGACATATATTCGAACATAAAGTCAAACATATACAAACTATGAGTGTCGTTGCTAGGCACGGCTTCGTTTAGCTCATTCTATGCCACATCCAATGCCTCCAAATAGCTTCTCAGCAATGGTTCTGGCCACTATGATTTCCGTCTTTCACAAGACATGTGACAAACCATTGTGGTTTTCTGAGCATTTCTGAGCATTTCTGAGCATTGAATTAAAACATAGAACGCGTTCTAAACGTCTCTGATCTGTGGAAAGTGATGAAACTGTATGGAAAAAGGAAAGGGTCGAAGAGTCGAAGGATGTCGAAGGGTCAACCTTCCCCCAGCTGGGTTTCGCACAAATTGGACACATTCCACGCCCAACCTGTAACCGTTGCCATCACTTCTGCCAATTCCTTTGCCCAAAATCAGATCGAAAATCATCGAAATCAAAGTCTCGTAAAGTCTGAACGGATTCAGCATTCTGTACACATTCCTTCATATTCCTTCCATTTTACTTCGCCCAACAGCGACTGAACTTTCCACCGCACGGCTAACCAACCCGTGAGCACCTCATTCCAGGCAGCTTCTGTAACTTCACAGTGAACTCCTGCGGGATTTGGCCAGCAACACAGTCTGGTGGCCTCTCTGAGACTGCGAAAACCACCACTTTGGGACATGGCTTTGACCATGCTTTGACTATCTGTCAGAATCTGTCACTCTTGACCTAGCTGAACATTCATGACGTACTTCCATTTTCAAGTCTGGCAATTCACAGTCCTTTGAATCAGATGGCGACACGAAATCGCTGTTGCTCAGATCATTCGCCAGGTTCAAGTCATCATTAAGTTCGCCTGCGGCGGTGGAATTTTCAGCTAAATCCCAGAACAAAATTCAAAGGGTGCCTCTCAGCACGAAGTGCCAAAGGCACGTACCAACATGGTACGACATGTAGCTTCATGAAATTTCATGAAGCTCGGGAATGTGTCACACAAAAATTGCTTCATGCTTTCCCTCCAGAGTTAATCCATGTTGATCCACTTGGGCGTTTGAGTGAAAGAATCTGGTAGAACAGTCTGAAAGAGTTCTGAGAAGTCACGAAGTCGCCGAATGTTACCATCACCGGCACCTCCTCCATATCCAGCAGCATGCTGTCTGAGCGCTTCCGTGTCATCCAGGTCGAGCTGCTTTGGCTCGTCCTCTCCTAATTTGTGGCAGGTTCCCAGGTCGGAAACGCATTATATATAGTAGGAGTTACTCAGTAGGGATCTTGAAAGCTCCCATAATTGTCATAATAAATCAGTTATCGTGTGTATATATATATATCATTATATATCATTATATATCATTATATATCATTAATCATGTTAATTCTATCATAAAAAGATCTTGATCTTCGAATTCGAACATAGTCTCTTTGTGATTTCTGCCACGTCGCCAGCCTTCATCATCTTCATGTTCTGCTCCAACCCCACGGTCGCCCGGAACACCACCTGGACATGACCAAAATCCGGCAAACACAAAATTCCTATTATATGCATATTATATGTATATATTATATACAATATGTATATTGTATGTATATTATATGAGTATTATATTAATATGTATATTAAATATGACGTAATGTTCAATGTGTGCACCTCCAAAACGAAGGGATCAAACGGGAAAAACCGTCAAAGCAGAATCACCCACTTAAAAGATGCGGGCATAAAATGTTTCTTGAAAGGGTACTGTACCTAGAATATGCAATAATGTGCACCAGCTGTCTAGTGAGGAGACACTGCTGTTCCCGTGTAACATTGCCAAAATGACTGAAGCACACCTCAAACTACTCCAAATCATAAACCAAGAGCATGCCGCAACATAGCACAACATGGCACAACAGCAAATCCTACAGCTCCGACATTTTCCTTACAATTTCCTTACCAAGCCTTCACCGTATTCCAATCCGCCAAACTCTCCATCTTCACCTTCTGGACTTTCAGGAGACCTGTTGGAATCTCTACGAAAACACTGGCGAGCCGGTGAGCCACGAAAAAGTGCAGAATTCTTGATGATATTTGATGATTGCATACGGATGCATACTGTATTTGGAAGCTGAAGGAAATAGCCCTAGTGCCGCGAGTATTCTCACGCAACTCCTGACTGAAGGAAGATCGAGAAGGTAGCTTGATTCTTTTTTCAGGAAACGAAAGAGTTCGTAATTTTGTCGAAAGCTCTAGATGGATCACAATTTCTATCGTTCTTCCATGTTCTTCCCACTTCTCGTTGTTTTCCGGTCCAAGACCGAGCTTTCCTCGAAATCGTCTTGTGCTGTGCAATCGTCTGAGACTCCGGCATCATGGTGCTTTACAATGTGCTGTCGCTGTCTAATGTGAGAAATACCGTGTGGGGAAAGAGCAAACACTGACTGAATTGGTTTGCAAAAATCTATCCTGAAATGTCAACAATGATCTGAAGATATCTGAAGCCAAAGTTGCGTTGCGGTGGGCAAATCATGCGGCGCTGGTGGGAAATGGACAAACAGCCTCTTTCAGGTACAATGTTTGCCATCTCCTGAAGTCCATGTGCGGCAATCCGGGAAACCAGCACGTTAAGACCCGAGCTTGCCGCAAGCGGTGGTGAACCTTGGAAACAGTACTAGATGCGAAGCTTTCACACTTTTTAAAGTCGAACTATGCGAAACTCTTCATCCCCAAAGTAGAATTATCATGAATTATCATGAATTATGCAGAATTGATCCATAAAATTCATATAATTATCCCATGTTTTTTCATTTCGACACTCAACTCTCTCAACACTCCACGCCCACACTGGGCATTCCAACTGGGCAAAAGCGGCAGTTGCTGTTTCTCCGTGATGGGTGGCGCGAAACTGGCCAACTCTGCGGCCTTTGGGGAGGCCTGGCACTGCGGCATCAAATACACCAATATGCATCCAGCATCATGCACATACCCTATAAATATATATATATATAATATAAATTAATATAATATATATATAACAACACTCTACAACGCTTTCCATGTGCACGGTAATGCAAAGGTATCAACTGTATCATCTGTATCAACCTTTCGACTTTTCAACTTTGGATTCTGATCTTTCGGGTATTTTCTCATCAAATTCTTGTCCTTCGCCACCTTTCTGTTGACTTTCTTTCCAGGAATCGAAACACACAGTCTGCTTCCGTCCCAATGATTTATTTTGGTAGCAGAAATTCTGAATTGGATGCGTCGTGGATGCGTCTCCATGATTACCAACTATCAAGTGATCAAGTAACGTAAAAAACCTCAATGAACTCAATCCATTTATCAAATTTCCAAGTTTGATTCAACCTCTGATCTGCCAGGGTCCAATCTGTGCTACATGATCCCTCCACCCCGTGCGTTCAGAAGTGCCTCCAGTTGCTGGCCTGGGTCAATGGAATCAAAGCTGGCCCCCGCATTGATATGTTGACCTGGTGATACCTGGTGTTTAGTATTGTTTAGTGATACCTCACGATTGACCAAAGAAACTCAAAGCAGAAACTATAAGAACCACTTCAGGATTCCGAAATTCTACCCAAGTATGTCGGAATCGCGATGCCATAGCTTCGTGGTTCGTGACTCACCAGGAAACGTCCAGAAACCTCCAGGAAGCCCAACTGACAGGAGAGTTGCGAAGAGGACTCACCGGAGAGTCATGTTGGGCTGCAGGAGGAGCTGGGGTGGCCTCGAAACGTTTAACTCGCAGAACCTTCGATGGTTCGATGTTGAAAGATGTTGAAATATGTTGAATATAATATATGATATATATATATTATATTGATCATTTCCCATACTTTTTAGGGTGGAGAGCATGTCCATATGTCCATGCACATGTCAATATTACGTGTACTGGTGTACTGTGCAATGATATGGCCCATCATTTTAGGCATACCCTCAAACATGTTCAGGCATATTTCCCACACGCGGATCCAAAGGATGGCTGAAAAAAAACATAGACTACACACATACATCGATCATAATGATCATAAACTCTACATAAACTGTACTTCTTATAGCACCCAAAACATTTGCTTCGCATCAATGACTGGCAAAATGCTTTTGGGATTTCACAGCTGACCGATGGCATTTCCCAATGCCGAAGCCACGGTCACCAGGGCCATGACGAATTGAAGGCTGGGAGTTTCTGCCTGTCCTCAGTCCAAGCTTCTACATGATACATGATACAACAAAAACGCGGCGTGCCAAAACGTACCAACAATATCCAACAATTGTCTATAAAGTTTACAGTCTTTGTCTAAAAATTGCAAAACTCCACAGGTGCGGGGATCCCGGACCAGTGCAAAGGGTGTTGGGGCTATGGCCCTTTGGACCACTGGCTGGACTCCCGCTCGGACTCCTGGTCGGACTCCTCAAGTCGTTGTGTGGAACATGTTGGGACCAACTGCACTGCGAAAATTCCAAAGCACGGATTCCAAAAAGGTCACGTTTTATCCACTGAACTTTTCATGAATGCCCCCCACACATACCCACACCATAGCTGATAATGGCAGTCCTCTTTGCACCGTTTTGTACCGGTGAAAGAGCTTCAGCACCTTTCAACGCTGCCAAAGCTTGAAGCAACAGCCAATTTTAGTGGAAGGAACTGTAGCAATATGTAGCAATACCGCTTTGGAATGCTTTGGAACGCTTTAGACCTCTGTTCGCACAGATTTCAAACCAAAACAAACAGTCTTAGGCATTGGCCCTTCTCATCCGTTGCAGGCCTAAGGCATGACACAACAAGCTGACTGTTTGTTCAACGGTGGGAACATTGTCGGCAGAATGTTGGCTTGCCAAAATATGCCAAAATTGCCAACGTCCTGGTCCTGCAGCCTCAAGCAATCACAAACCCATCACTCTGAATTCGTCGGAAGTGCGGATTAGTCACAGCCGTTTGCGGATTCGTCATATGTCAGAAAGCTCAGTCACTCTGCATCGGGTCTCCCAGCTTCTCAGCGTCGCCTTTGGCTTCAGCAGCTTCAGCAGCTTCAGCAGCAGGGCCTACATGGATCCACGTTGGATCCACGTTGAGAAGCGAAGGAGCCAAGGATGCGTTGCATTTGGACCATTTTGGACCGGGGCCTGCTGCCTCACTTTGGAGACTGGGCTCTGCCTGCAGATCAAACAGATCAACCAGATCAAACATTTTATGAAAAGCTAAAGCAACATGAAACAATTCATATCAATTCATGATTCCCATAGGATCTCAACAAAAAAGTCCCAGGGATGCATCTCTTGTGATTTGAGCTTGGCAAAATCCGTTCGTCCCCAGTGAAGGGCTCACCCTGACCAAGCCGCTTGCCGAGGTCAGAGGTGACTCAGGTTCAAACTGGGTCAGCTACGACAGCTACGCCAGCTACGCTTTCCTTGACAGGACTACCTTTGCGTCCAGGATACTCCAGGCAATCTAAACTTTCTAAACTCATACCAGTCATAGCATCTGTTATTTTGAGGTACTTTTCTGGAAACAAGGTAACTGTGAGGCAAATTGCATAGAAATTCAGATGCCCCAGTACAACTGCCGGCATGCAGTGTGAAAGGTTCCTATTTGGAACATATTCTGATCCCAATTCCAAACGTGTGACGTTGGCTGAAAAGAAACCACGAATTCCGTTGGTGCAAAATTGTGCAGGTCAGCTATCTAGGCTCAAGGCCAGCAGCAGGCTCTTCTTGCGCATCCCTGGGTTTATCAGGTGCAGCTATGTATAAAACAATGTGTATATATATATTATATATATAATATTATATTTCATTATATCATATCATATGTTTAATTACATATGTTTATCTCAATCCGTGGTGAACCAGTCAAAATCAGATCTGGTGCCTGCAGATTCTGGGCACTGGACTCTCCGGACATCACAGCGGGCTCTACCGCACCTGTTGGAAATTGAAGGAATATACTGACACTGACAATATCTGACAATATCTGACAATCATGATGTGTCAGACATTTACACAGAAATCCACACTATCCCTCACATCTCGTCTCACATCTCACTACATTTCCCAACTCCCCTCGATTTTGACTTCGCCTTCCTCGCTGCGACGAGGGCTGGCTTCAGGGACCTCCTGGGCCTGGAGAAGGGATGACGCCTACAACGGATGCTCCATCCGGCTCCACCCCCATATCTTGCCATATTAACTGGTTGGTGGTTAACTTACCCCTCTGAAAAATATGAGTTCGTCAGTTGGGATGATGACATTCCCAATATATGGAAAAATAAAATTCATGTTCCAAACCACCAACCAGTTAAACATCTTAATTATTCTTAATTGCTATTGCCAGGTTTAGAAAGGCTTGAACAACTTAAGGATCTCAAGGCACCGGCCATGGATGGCCATGGCCAATGTTGCCAGGAAAATGACAAACGTATCTCTGAGAATACCATAGATGTTGCAAACAGGAGGGGCGCTTGCATACTTCGCAAACCATGATGCCACGTGCCTTCAACTCCTGTTTCTCAGGCCTCACTGAATCTCACACAATGTCGAAATATGTCCAAATTACAAATGAAATCAAATAACACAGTAGAAATGGCAATATTTGGACATGACATGCTCTACTAAACACTTGCAAGAGTTTCCATGCTTTCAACGCATTGCTGTCCAGAAAAGACCCTTGGAATCCCTTGGTGTCACAGCCGAATTGAGCATGATGACACCATGACACCATGACACCGTGAAGTTGAGCGAAGGACCCCATGAAGAGGCACGAAACTGCAGTGGCGCCATGCAAAGGACATGTGATGAACTTTGGGATCTGCGGTCAATCCAACCACAGATTTTTTTCTTCAAATTTAACTCGGTTGATCTCGGTTGTCCTTAAGTTTGTGCTATTTCCAAAATAATTTTCGCCCGTGACCTTGAGGAACTGGATCGATTTTTAATTGCTGCACCATAGTAAAGATTGATTAAAACATGATAAACATATATAAATTTTAATAGTGACTATGTGAGTTGATGACCATTACCTGTGACTCATGTAGATCTGAGCCAGACAACAGACACAACAGCCAAGGGTTTGCAGATCGGGAATTGAAGCTCTGTCATGCCTCACATGTCCGTGATATCTGCGTGCAGTGACAGTGTGACACTGAGAAGCAAAGATCAACAGAGCAGCGTGCAGGGCGTGCAGGGCGTGGTCCTTGGGGCTCGGTCCAACATGGTCCAACATGGTCCAACGACTGCAACGATTTTTTGGGCCGCGGCAAAGTTTGTGACAGATTCTGACACCACTTGGGGCAGCATCTTTTGGTCCATCGGGTCCATCGGGTCCATTTCCCTACGAGACCTTCTTTGCCGATTCCGCTTCGATGGCCTTCAGGGCACGAAGCCGCTCGACCTCCAAATGCCACATGTGTCAACATGTCAACACAATCAACACAAGATGCGCAAGGAATTGACTTGATGCAGAATGATGCAGAATGATGCAGAATGATGCAGAATGATGCAGCTGCACAGTATGCAAAAACGAACAGCAATCGAACAGCAACATAATATTTTTTTCAGAATAGAACAGAATCAGCACATCGTCACGGCATTCCAGTGCTGAGAACAACACCAATGGGGGATGCGAGAAGTGGTACCAGGAATACAGCGGATCTGGGTTCAGATCGCCCTGAGGGTGTCAAATCAGAAAGCAACCCGTTGATCAAATCGCAACAGGCAAAAAAGGGAACTTCATTCATAGATAAGATAGTCATAATATGTCATAATCTTGGTACTAGTACTTCCCACTTGAATCACTAGTAGATGCGTGGCTCTCCGTGGTCCTTCTTGTGAAACTATTGTCTGAAAGAAACTTCTGTTCTAGTAGAACATAGTAGAACATTGGTGCATAGTGCCATCCTCAACAATGGACTGACATCAGTTTGGCCTTGTTCTCTTCGTGTATCTGAAATAAACCACTCCTCAGTATGGAGTAGCTCGTGCCACTCGTGCCATGTGTTGCAGCAATTTCACACTTTCCAACGGTAGGAGCAGAGGCGTTACATTACAAGATACCCCGAACAACCCACGTTGAGGGCGCTGACTGCAAACCATCGGATTTTCCCATCTTCGCCGCGAAGCTATCTGCCTCATGATAGATGATAAACACTTTCAACATCTGTCAACATCTGCCAACATCTGTCAACATTTACGTCTCGGAATGGTCTCGGAATGGTTGGAATTTACAGGAAGACTCTTTCAACTGCGAGTCAACAAGCAGTGCGACAGCTCTGGAAAATCTTTCAACTTTCAACAGCAAACATAAGTGAAATATAAGCAACAAGACATCCCAAGATCAAAACGACCCCTGAGCTTGCATACTTGGAATTCGTTCCGGCGGCTAAGCCTTGCTTCACATGCTTCACGCAACCATGAAAAACATCTACCAAAAGGATCCAAAAGGAAGGCACCTGAACAGAAAGTCCAAAGACTCAAAGTTGAACCAACGTGTGCCCTCACCTTTCCAAGTGATTCGGTTTGTTTGACACCTCGTTCCATCAGCCAAGCAACATGGTCATCAACAGACTAAGCAACTGCTCGGTTGGACTCACCAACCTGGCTGAATGTGGGGAAGAATTGCAAACGAAGAGAATCGAGTTGATTTTAACTCTGAATTGTTCATTACTTACACGACCCCCAGCAGGTTGGGAATGGATTCAGGAAAAATATCCAAAGTCATTTACATGCTTTACTCGTTCTCTTGACTGCGAACAACTTCTGATTTCATGTTCTTTTTTGGGCCCAAAGGGTTCAACTTGGAGATTGGCACCACTTGGCGATAAAGGTTGACGACGCTTTGATGCTTTGTCATTCCCCCCCAGCATGCCGCAATCCGCCGGCAAAACAGCATGAACAGCATCAAGGAAACCTCAAACAGCAGGTTTAAAGATGGCTAAAGTTGGAGTGCACAGCCAGTTGAAACATGTTGAAACCATCAGCTGACAGCAGCTGTTGCATGGCAGCATGTGGCAGCCACGGAATGACCAGTTCTGTGCTCCTGACCATGACAGCATTTGTCTCACCATAACCAAACTGCTTCACCATCTGGCTGGACACCTGTCGAATGTCCCATGGTCAGGCTGTGTCATCGGAAGTCACACAGTGCATCACAGTGCTTAAGATATCTTAAGATTCCCTCAGTATTGACCTTTGATTTCAGAAGTTAAACTTCGATTATCTTCGATTCATGTTTTTCGTTAGAATCTCATTAAAACCATACATATCATATTCAGATCCGATAGAGATCCGCCTCTGAGTACATCACCAGGTCGAACAACCAGAAAAGAACGAAGGTGTGAGCCTTGGACCATTTGGATCCGATGTGAGGCCAGGGCCATTTCGCAACGTGACGGAGGTGGTGTTGGACACTGAGTCGCTGAGTTGGAAACAGAGGCAATCACCAGATTCATCAGTGTGTGGCCAAATTTCCAATGACCTTCCATGGAAAGATATGGAAAGTGTCCACGACAGATTTTATATGATTTTATTGTATTTTATCATCCTCTTGGAAGTGCTCCGTAAGAATGCTGTTCTGAATGCAATTGAATGCAATGCATCTTGATAAGTGCCTGCAGTGCACAGCTTGCAACAACTTGGTGCGGTATGTTGCTCTTACATCTCTCAAACATTGCATAAAAAGATATAAAAAGTATCCAGTCGACTGCAGGATTCAACTGATGTGACATGATGTGACATGATGCGACTGCAGTGGGATGCAAAGTGTGGCCTAATTCATGACAAAGGATGGCTAGGATGTCATCGTGCTTCAAGTGCAGCCTGTCAGCTACACATGGTCGGAATACGCTTATGTCTTCGTGGGTGTGTCGAATTGACCCATCAAGGGCAAATTGTGCAATTGCGTTTGTTCAAGTTTCCAACTTTCAATCTACATATTTTCCACCACTTCAAGCGAGCTTGGCGAACCTTCAGAACCTAATCTATTGGCACACTTTTGACAGCGCATCTGGCTCAGGCTTGGACAATGTGTCGTAGAGCACGATTCTCTTGTACCTGGGAAAAGAATGCAAGTTGGCCATCCCTAAACTTCGAGGATGAAGGCACGATGACAACATCATGGTAGTCAACCACAACGACAACGATGTCGTTAAACTGTCGATAATTACTGTCTAAACTGAGAAAATGACAGGTCGACAGTCACAGTTCTCGAGCCCACTGAAGCTCAACAAAGGCTTGATGGCTTGATGTCATGACAAAGTGTTTGGACATGTTTGGACAGGGTACAGCTCAGTACACCTTGTCTGAAACAACATTCGACTAGTCTACCGCAGTCTACCCAGCGCACTTCCAAAAGCCAAAGAAGTATGCGTTGCTGTGCCTCGAGTGCAAACAATGCTGGACATCTGTTGACAAAAGCTGGCTGTGGGTATGACAAGACTTTCACATGTTATGCCCTTCTTCCCCAGACATCCTCAGAATTCCACAGTTGGAAACGTTGATCATTTAAAATTTGGTTAAGTTTACTTGTTGGAGGCTGGACAGCAATTCCAACCATCCTACCGTGTCAAGATACCCAGATCTCTTGGACCCGTCGATCTGAAAGAGTTTCGTCAACGGAAAGCTCACCTGGTCAGGAGAGAAAGAGACACCGTTTCGGGAAATTTACACGTGGCACATGTTGTAATTACCGAAAATTGTTGGTTCCAGGAAGCATACCATTAGTATCTGTTAATACCACCATGCCTATGGAGACCCAAAAGGGGAGCACGACTAAGCAAAGAATAAGACGTTGGCGATAATCTTTCTCCATCGAATTGAGGCTAGGCACCAGTCCTTGGACATTCCTCGCCCTTGCACCACTTGCAGATATAATGGCTATGCCCTTCATCGGCGACGGCGACACAAGGATCCGGCATGATCCGGCCTCTGCAGCCAAAGCCTCGATCTTTTCTTTGAGCTCCAAATCCTGAGACCGAGGTGGCACGGCCAAACCCGTGTGAAAACCCATATGAAAGCCATATATCAAAGCGACAAATCAACCGAAACATCAACGGCACAGTGATGGCACTGATGGGTTGCCCATGGCATCCCACAGCATCCACCTGCAGCGTCTTGAACTCGTTGAAGAGGGGCTGGATGAGATTCGGATAGATCCACATAAAAGCCATCCTCGGTCAATGGAAAACCAGGGATAATTACATGTTTCATCACTGATCATTGATCACCTTGTTTCATATTGTTTCATTGTTTCATATTGTTGCATCACTTTTGTGCATGCGCGATTCTGCAAACCTGCATTTGGTTCTTATTGATGGGTCGCGAGAAAAAGAACCTGCATCGGGCGACATTTATCGACATTATCCGCGTCGTTGGCATGCCATGTACACATCCGCGTAGACCTGTATAGGATAGGGTGACTCACAGTTTAGTGTCGGTGAAAACAAAGTACCTGTAGTAGAAGTGAAGCATTGGCCCACGTCGCCAAGTTACAGCAGCTCCCTGAGTGTCCGGCATCAAACACTGAACAAATCCCCAGAGGTACAAGTAGAAACCTGCAGGTAGATTGCAATGTGGGGCATTTTAAAACTGAAGGAAAAGCTTGAGAAGTGTTCGATCATTTCAATCATGATTGATGTACGGCAACAGTATTGCGGTGTGGAAATGGGGTGTCAAACTTGTTGATCTCGTTGCAAGATCTTCTTAATAAGTTAGTGACCATGTTGATTGACAACACCACACGCAGTGCAACATGGATACCCTTTTGAGTTAAAGAATCAGAAAAACGATGAACGAGTCGTGAAAGTGGGAAGGTACATATCCAAAACCCATAATAAACACAAACATTTTTGTCGTTCTGGATGATGTCTCCTATTGCCGCTGCAAGAAACGCCAACGGCGGTCAGTGCGGTCAGTCAAATAGCTAGCCAATTTCTCTATATCTGGGTCCATTTGTGAAGCGGTGTGCTAGATTCCACACTGACAGTGTCACAGCCTGCCCCAAAGTAGCGCACAATCCAAATCAACATTGGCCTGGACGCAGAAACAACCGTTGCAACTTCAAGCACCGACAACCACCCCTGTTTGCACCCCTAGTTGCACCTTGCCACAATTTGCAACAAATTGCGACAAAGTGCAACAAATTCTAG
This sequence comes from Cladocopium goreaui, assembly GCA_947184155.2. Lineage (NCBI taxonomy): Eukaryota > Dinophyceae > Suessiales > Symbiodiniaceae > Cladocopium > Cladocopium goreaui. The sequence continues at coordinate 82,953 of CAMXCT020000221.1, read as the reverse complement.
ATCTGCGACTGCCAGGTCTCAAATGGTGCCGCTCCCATCTCTCGCTCCATCTTTATCTTTGGCCCCTGACACCAGCAAACCACCGAAGACATACGTCCTGGGAATGCCACAGTGCTGGGCACTCTTGTCATACCTTGATGGCCTGTTTCAATTGGAGTCAATCATTAGACCGTTGATCAAGGTCATTGCAACGACTGTGATTAGTTTCAAATGTTTCAATATATTTCACAAAGATCTGTGGAAGTGTGCTACCCTGAAGTCAGATCCTGCCAAGCACTTGCGAGCATGCTTACTAAACATTTCTCTCATGACGTCACAGAGTTAGTCTGTGTACATCCTGAGGATCCAACAAAATCTCGCTCTTAATGAGATCTGTGACGAACAGCTTTACCTGAACATACAGCCATGACATGCCATGACCGTCTCGTCACTGGCCGTGACGGACATGGGCAAGGGATGCTTGGGGTCGCAACCGCTCAAAGCTGTGAAATAGGCCCTGAAATTGCGATGTTTATGATTGAAGGCTTCCAAGGCTTCGCACTTCAGCCAAACAAGGAAGGCGTGAGCTGTTGGAATTCTGAATCGAAGAATGGTACCAAAGTCCAATCAGTGATTTCCGCTGAAATCAGCTCCGCAAAATGCTGACGATTCGACGATTCCAAGCTGACGAGCTGCTGTCATCTTGTTGAAGCCGTGCTTCTCCTGGAGTGAATCGAATGGTCTCGCCGAGTCGTGTGACATCGAGATCATCGAGATCATCGAGATTCGAGATCATCGAGTGTCCTCCACCACAAAATTGGAATAGAGTGAGAACGGAATGCTAATTGGCTTTTCCACCTGCAGGCATTATCAGGCATTGGCATCATTTGGTATCAATGATTCCATCATATTCCATCATATCCCATGAAGCGTGGCATGATGTGGCATGCAATCAGCGGCTGCCGTCAGGCTGGATGGTGAATCTCTGAAATGACAAGTGACTATGACAGAACTGACATAACTAGTCGAACGAGTTCTTCTTGGGAGAGCACCCACTGCAGGAGGAAGAGGAAAAAGAGGGTGCAGCTGTACTCTGCCTCATGACACACTCATGACACACTCATGACACACTCATGGCACACTCATGGAACCCTGGAACACCCATGCACTTATAGCCATACTGCGAGGGTTGGGAGGCAATCATTCAATCACTTTGGTTGCTGCTGAAGTCACAACAAAAGGAATGGCTCACAATGAGTCACCTAAAAAAGGATGAGAAAAAGGCTTGTCCCAAGCAATGCTCGCTATAAGATGGCTATAAGTATATTATGATAAACATTGCCACTCAGTACTCAGTTCAGTTGTCATGATGTGCGTGCCTCCTCTCCAAAAACGCTGACCTCAATGCAAACATGCCATATCATGCCATCAAGTTTAGGCCAAAAACGCCAACACAATCTGCATACACTTCGTATATTGTACAGTATTCCACTGCAAAAATGCAGAAGTAGATGTCACTAGAACACATATGAACACATTGGTGTAGTCATTCAGCAGTGCAGATTTGTACCAGAGCTGAGTCTGGGGCTGCATAATGCCAAAGCCAAGGTGTGATGAGAAACAGTTGCACCTGGTAAGTGACGACAGCGCTCAATCTTCGATGGAGTGCCTTGAGGTCGCACTGGAAGACATTATGGGAAGTCTAGAACGTAAAGAAACTGTTGGAGCCCTCCCAAGTGCCCAAATGTGCCCACGCGCCAGGGATTCCTGCACCAACTGCACCTTGTCAAAAATGAAACTCACCCAATCTTTGACAAACCCAAAGAGTCGCTTGTCCTTCTGGTACGCCTCAGGGATACAGAGTGCAAATTGAACGGCTTCCTGTCTGGGCACCTGTGAACATCACAAGTGAAGACCTGTATCCGCTGTATAGCAAAGTAATTCACCTCACTTACACTCCCAATATCTTCAGATAAGATAGTCCTATTTCGCAGACATTTGCGAATGTAGTCGGACGCATTAGCACATGCAGCTCTGCATAAAAAATATGTACAGTAAGAGTACCTATATTATGCAACTGTGGGGACAGGTTATATCATGTCATTGTTATAAGTTGTAATATGATCATAGTTCACAATCGCTAAAAACCGTATCCTGTAGAAAGCAACACTTGCAGTCGACTTCTCTGTTGAGACTTTCAGGTCCTGTCAGGCCTGAGATTCCAGGAACTTGGCTTCATCTACGATGCCTGGCTCGATGTCGATGGGCCATGGGGCATGGGGCCATGAGTTTTCTTATGTTTTCTTTAACACTGTGTGTTTCCAAACTTCAACGTCATCAATTTCATGCAATTCGAGATTTCAATCTAATTACGTCTAAGGAAAAGATTGAAAGTATTTGAAAGTCTGTTCTGTGAAATCTTCAGAACTTCAAAAGTGAGCACTTCAGGATCCCAAACATGCACATTGGGTTTGTTCTGATACCAGCAGGTGAACTTGACCAGAAGTCAGCCAAATGTTTAGATTCTACACAAGCACTCTTTGACTGCGGCCTTGAAATTCCTCCGGCACAGCAGATTCTCTATTCCTTGGCTCTTGGGTACTCGGAAAATTGCAACAACGACTCCACTACATGTGGTGACTCCTAGGGCGGGTCCACCCTGGCGCAACTTGAATGACTTAGCACTTGGAAAATTGGCAGTGCCAGCATACATGATCTCAGATCTTCATACATGTTTGCAGCGACGAATTTTGATCTGAGAGGCTTCTGGAGCTGTCGATACTCCAAATATTGTTCAAAGAAGTGAAGCACCTTGCACTCTCTTGCACTGCATTGCACTCTCATGCCATGTGCTGCATCATGCTGCATCCACAAGTGATCCAAATACATCCACATACCGGACATAACGTCACCTGCCACTCAAAACAGAAAAAAATCTGCAGTCGTCTACTTACAGCCAATGCATGTTGGCAGCTTTTGTGGCAACTGAGTTGTACACGGAGGAGAAGATCACAAACGCCCACACATAGGGCCTGAGAGACAAGCGCGGTGTTTGCTGTGAGTATTGTGTTGTAGATGGTTGTAGATGTTTGCTCATGTCGTAATGTCGTCCATCTGTAAAATCGGTGTCACATCCCTTTCAGCAGAGCTCAAATCCGGCTGAGCTTCCAGACCCTCCTACTGCAGGTACCTGTGCAGCACCGAATGTCTTGCAGGTGCTTCCCGGGAAAAGATCCCAACGGGAGAAACAGCAGAGCGAAACAAAGGGAGGAAAGAGAGGAGATGCTTTCGGAAAGGGAATGGGACAACAGAAACACATGATGCGCAAGGATCAAATCATTCAATCAAGGAGAAACTTCAAAGAGAAAAAAAGGTAAAATGTTTAAAAAGGCCACCCTGTCTGAGTCTTAGGCCATGCCGCCCCTTTTGCAATGGCGACTGTTCTAAGTGGCGAAACACGGCGAAACAGCTGCAAAGACCAGCTGAAATGTCCAATTGATTGACAAGGCCACTGGGGCATTCCATTACTTTGAGATCTTGGTACTATTGTTGACTCTGTTCCGGCAATCCGAAGTCTTCAAAGTCAACAGATATGACTGTCATGTCTCAGATATTGCATTGACAATATTGCGTTGTCAGCAGCATTTCTAACTACAGCGTTTTAGCGCATCTCGAACTGGCGTTCCACAGATGTGTTTGAACTGTTTCCCGGTGAGAGCTGCGGAGTCAAATTCTGTCCTTCGGCAGCTTCTCTGACCAGGTCATCTTTGCAGCTCCAAATGTTCGAAAAAAACAACAGGAATGAATAGAATCAATACCTGAAGTTCCTGAAGTATAGGAATCATACCTATGAACAAATCTCATCCTTGTCTAGAATTCTTGGCCAAAGTTGAATGTTTCAGGATGCAAAACATAATGATCATGAGTCGGCCATTCCAACTGTCTACAGCTGTGGAAAGCGTCTTGAAACGGGTCCGATGAGGGGCTTGTATTGGACGACTGTCAGCAGAGACGGCACACTTCAACATACGCCACAGCATACCGTGTCATGTGTCCACAGCGTGGCCACCTGCTGGACATAACTCTTGCAAGCCGTCTTCGTTGCTGACCGTACAGCCGAATTGAGTTGGTCCGTTGAAATCATTAAATGTTGGAAACGCTAAAAGACGCGCACTGGCATTGGGAAAAAGGATCTGCAAATTCATTTCAAATGATGTCTAATTAAGGCTCAAAACTCTGTTTTGATTGCAATACAAAGGGTGTCATTTGGAGTATGGGAATGAATGGCATAAATCTGGAGAAATGATTGGCGATTGTCAAAATAGCCGAAACTCAAAATGTGGGCTGACTGAGTGCAATGGTTTTGAAAGTGGACAGAAGGCCCATCCCAAACAATGGTGAACATATTGTGAGCATATCTATGTTTGGGCATGCTAGTTACTGATAGTTACTGCTAGTTTGAGGATAGTTTGAGGGTTGCACAAGGATCACAAGGCTAAAGCGTCATTCAGCTGGAAATGTCTTGGGATGACAAGGACAAGGGATGACTGGGGAGCGCCACGGTGCCACGTGTTTCAGCTTTCCAAGACATGGTCTTGCAGGCCTCCATGCAAGGCTCCATCAGGCTGCAATGGGCAGGTGGTCACCTGTAGCCAGTTTGCCGTTCTTGTTCCAGGACTGCTCCATTCATAATTTCCATATTCTGTCGCCATCCCGAAAATCCCGAAAGCCTGCCTCCCAGCTTTCGAATCGTTTTATCTGTGGCGAAGGAAGGCACTCTGAGATCCCAGCCACTGACAAGTGACTCCCGTTGAAGCCCAAACCTCAGTTGCTGTCCATATTTGTGAAACATGTCCATATGGCTTCCATATGGCTTCCATATGGCTTCCATATGGTTTCCATGGACTGATTTCCGATGAGCTTCAGACCACAAATCTGTCGATCCGGAGGTGCCACCTGTGAAACAGTGAAACAGTGCCATCGACAAGAGGAGTAAACAGGTTCCACCAGAAAGCATCCACAAATATTCCACAAATATTCAACCATACATATCCATTCATATATATTAATATAGGAACAGTCAAAAAAGGTATCAATTACTAAGCCTTTTGCCCTAGACCTGGCGCCTCTGACCAGCTCATCAAAGCATTGCAACGTGCTTCTGTCATGTATTGCAGGACTGTCCAAGGTCAACTTTGTGGCAACATCTGGAAACCGACACCCAGACGAAACACGTCAGTCCATGTCAGCCCATGCCCATCTTCCACTGAGGCTTCCAGCAAACCGACGGGATCGTGATGCCTTACCCCAATCTTGTTGAGATTTGTTGAGCGACTGAAACAAGTAATGTGATGTCCCCGTGGACAATTCTGTTGGTGACTGGACAATAGTAACACTTCGCACAAGCTATGCTATTTTGCCAAAGCTGTGTTGAGACAAGTTTCAGCCGCAAATGGGAAGCTGCAAAAAACGCTTTCCGACAATGGCACATCAAACACATCAAACCAATGGAATCTGTGAATTCAATATAATTCAATTAGCTATCATGATTCTTGCACACACTTTTTCAGTTGTTCAGATGGTGCTCAAAGCATCTCAAACCCCTTGGTTTCGATATGTGACTCAACAAGTAACTTCTTTGACCATTCCCTTTTCTCCCGCCTGCATTCCTCTGAATTCCCAGATTTTGCCTGAGCTCTTTTTGCAGATTGGGATGATTGGGTCATTGTTCAAGGACTGGAGTCACTCCTTTCAGGCCTTTCAGGAACCTTCCATGATTGGAATAGAGTCAATGAAGCCACATAAATGTTAATAAAACCACTATGAGAACACCTTCAGAGAGATAGCTTCTGCAATCAAGATCTACTCGCAACATCTCTTAGCTTTTTTACAGTAGTAGCATGCCGTAACTGCGATCGTTTCACCACGGCAGTGCCTTTGGAAGTCACGAAGGCGATGGAATTTCCCAGGTATGCATCTCGACGATCCTGACAATTGAACAATTGAATGAACAAACAAGATCTCAAGTTTGATAAGTTTGTTTGTTCAAGCAAGAGTTTATGCTCAGTTTGCCTTGCAGACTTTATAGGACGAAGAGAGGTGACAATCAGAAGTGCATAGAACTTGAGAGCAGGCGGAGGCGGACGAAAGGTAGTGTAGTGGGAGAGGAGCGGTGTCAAAATGCTGCGCCCCTAAGATGATACACCAAAAACGTTTTTGCGCAGTCTAAGATGATTTTATCCAGAGCATGACTGCATGATACGGTGTCTTGTGCAGCGTGAAATGATGCACAAAAAGGGGTTTATTTAAAACCCCTTTTTAAGACCCCTTGCAGCAGCTGTTATTGAGGCTGAAGCAAACTAATTATGCTGAACTACAGGGACATCTCCCTCATGGAGAGTGTGCCTCTACTGTGGCGGACCGTGACCGCGTCACCCGCGGGAATTGAACCCATGACCTTATAATTGATATCTAATACATAACGGCTAGAATTCCACGTTTGGCCCGGGCTGGCCCCCCAATACCCCCTATGCTTGTGCTGAAGCACGGAGAACTCAGGTAGCTGACGCTACCTTTCGTGACATATAGAAGTGCTGACATCAAGTTGTGCAGCTCTTGCCTGCTCCACCAAGAGGATGTATCTTAGCGAAGAAATGCACTAGTAAAATCCAAAGTGAGCAGCTGTCCAGGAAATCAACGAAATCCAAATAGTAATATATAATAATTCCATAATGTGATAGAAATCCCCTCAACTTGTGGTACACTTCAGGTATGGCCCTCGAAAGCCAATGTCTCGCTTGTGACTCCAAATTCTGCTCGCTTGTGACTCCAAAATCATCATCATCATCATCATCATCCTCCTCATCAGTGAGCGGTTTTCCGAGTCGCAAGTGAGACCTTTGGCTCGTTTGCCCCCTAAAGGCTCTCCAAGGTCCCTGCTCATCATCGTCCAAATTGTAGGGACCGCATTGGTAGCCTGGAGCGTCGCTGGAGCCATGTGGAAACACGTAAATAACATAGAAATATAATGTAACTCATTTAAATAATAATCATTCTAGTCATAATACATAAAGTCTTTTTTTTAAAAAAAACTTACACTATGTTGGATATGATAAGTTGGACAAATCCATCTATGCCTCAGAATATCTGACTATGTATCATCATATATCATCTATATCGTCTATATGAATCTATATCTCAGAATACCTCAGAGAATTCAAACTCCTTCTGAAGCTATGTGCAAGTTTTGCACGTTTCATATGGGAGTTGATGCCTCCTTCAAATCCATATCGCCGCGTTGAGCCATCACGAAGCCTCAGGTTCGGGGCCATGTGAAGGGCATGAAAACAATGAAAACCCTGAAAGTATCTGAAAGCTCTTCTCAGGACGTGGAAAATCGTGGAAACGCAGCAACAGAACACTCCCTTAACTCATTGTTGAAGTGAGCAACACATCACGAATCACATGCATCACATGAGCATATGCGAAATCGAAGGCTCCACACATTGCTATATATCGTAATATTGGAGAGATTTAGAAGCTGTCCTCCCTGCTTCAGAGCCCCATTACCCAATTGGGAGCAACGGCCGTAGAACCAGCTTGTCTACAGCAGATCCTGTGCAAGTCATTCATATGTGCAAGCAGAAAAGCAACTCTGAACTCGAGCAATGGCTCAGTATGGCTCAGTCTTCTGAACTACATATTCGATGCATTGACATCTCAAATTCTCAAAATGAACCTCTACATGGATCCCACCTACGTGTCCAATGATTGATGACACAGCCATAGGACCTGAGTCAAAACACAATTGTAAAGATTGTAAAGTGCTTCCAAATGCTTCCTTTTTTCTCGAAGAAACTGTCGATTTCAATCCATCTATATCGACCTGTTTTTTTTCTGCCGAGTGGCTGCCGTCAAAGGGCACACGCTCCAGGTAAATTCCAGTGAGTTGGCTTCCTTCAAATTGCAAGCCTGAGATTTGACTCCCAATGGGCCTCAGATCGGCCATGAAAAATGTGAACATGATGTCAACATGAGTCAACATGATATTGTGTTGTTGTTGCATACATATGATTCACATATTATAGTATATATATATATAATATATATCATATCATAATATGATATATTATGTGTACATATGTGTACTGTTTACGAAATGTTGCGTCTTTGACAAATCCATTCTCCAATGTGTAACTCAGATCTCATCATCACCTCCTGGGCCCAAACGCAATCAACCTCGTTCGGTTGGTCGCATCATGCCCTTGGAGGGCAATAATCTGACACCTGGACGCCAGAAGATATGGGAAGATATGGGAAGATATGGGAAGATATGGGAAGATATGGGAAGATGGACATATCGTGTGACGCTGAGAATGACCATGACAAGCATAACATAACAATGACATAACAATGACATGACATCAAAATCATCAAATTCCGGAAGCTGATCTGATTCACCACTGGGGACAGAGAAGCAAAGTATAACAAAGTGGCGCTCGAACTCCGAGATCGGCACTCTGAGGTGTAGAACACCACACTGTTCCCGACAAACCTAGGCTCTTGTGGCCGGAACGGCAGTGAAGGTGCTGTGAGATGCTGTGAGTGAAGCAACCAATAATTGGTTGCTTCAATCCGAGGGCCAGTGGATACACGTAATGCAAGACCAATGGATGCAGATGTACATCGCTAGATCCTTCAGAACCGGGCGAGTCGCGCTCCTCTTGCGCTACAGCCAAAATCACCTCGTCGTGGTGCAAGCGCCAGCTTTTGTGTTGAAAGCCACCTGGCCAGAGAGACTCGAACCATCTGCCGATCCATACCTCTGGTGTTCGGAGTGATGATGACAATGTAATGTCCGGTTCCTCTCTACGATGTGCCAAGCATATTCAAGGTATACTTGCAGAGGAGCCATTGTTGCTGATATGCAACTTCAGCATGCGCTCTTCAAACTCTTCACAGTCAGGGATTCGCTGTAAGGCCCACAAAAAGCTACAAACGAATAGACGGTCAAGATCGGTCAAGGGAATCGACTATAGATATCTACAGATTCCTCGGTCGTGACATGCGGCAGCTCAATCCGGAAGCCCTGCCTTGGGTGCCATAGAAGTGCTTTTTTCCAGTTCTGAGCCTGTGACATGCTGGAGACGCTGTAAACGGCTAACATCTGAAACAAATCAAGCTTGAAGCAACATGAAGCAACATGAAGCCATGTATAGTCACGCACAGTCACGCGCCAAACTCTCCGTCTAAGACAAATACTGCATCTCCACGCAGTCGACTGCGTTTCCAACCTCAGGCTATGCGGGCTATGGATCAAAGCCCTGGTACACTGATGGTACACTGGTGAACCTCCAAACAACTTGCAAATACCTGGTACAATGCTGCGCAAATTAGATGTTTATTGTCCAAAGTCGATGCCATAGGATGCCATGTTTGTATCTCATATTGACCCATCCCTAGATCCTTCCGCCTAAGGTGCAGGCCGAGCCAGAGATCTGTTTCACAGCACCCTGACGGCGGTATTTTTCTGTGATTTCCCTGACCTCTTCTAGTCATTTCTAGTCCTATGTCACATATGTTCAAAAACGAGCCGTAATAGAAACATCCAACACTGCCTGATACCGAATGCCACGGATGAACATTATGAAACAGGAGACGGCCGACGGGAAACTCACGATCTAGACCTATGCTGCCTATGCTGCTAGCCTATGCTTATGCTGCTTATTGTTGGGATGCTGGAAACATCACTGCAGTGCTGCAAACTCTGCGGCCTTCAGGGGGCCATGCCAATACGTAACGCTTGGTTCGTCCTGAGCTTGGACGTGGGACCGCTTTGGACAAAATGATATGTTGGACTTGTCCAAGAATTCTCAACGGATACACAAAACGCACAAAATGGTGATGCAAAAAGGTACAAATCACCCACCGATGCATTTTTGTAGACATTTCAATGCATTGCGAGCTGCCCCAAATAGCGTCAATGTGTCACATCCCTGTCATCGGGGAAGCTGGTTTGACAGAGCCCAACATGGCCAGCCCAATTCTGGGATGCTTGCAACATGTGGCAGAACATTTCACCCACAAGGAACCTCTAAGACATTCACTCTTAATTTGTATTGAAGATAATTGAACACATTCTCTAGCTGAGAGGTGCAACATGGTGCGACATGGTGGAACCCTTCGCTGATGAACTTGCTATTCGCCGCTATTCCACAAGCTTGGCACTCTGAGCTTGTCCCACCTCCATCTTCTTTCGTCCATAGCCACCATTTCTCCGAGCAGTAGTTGGCGAGATGTCTGTGTCTGACGAGCCTGTCACCTGTCGACAGCTGGGATGCTTGGACGAGATACGCGTGACGGCGACCAAGCCGTGCTCCAGCCATGATCTTTATATATTCGAATCACGTAGTCACGTAGTCATCAATAGTCATCCTCGGTCATCCTGAATCATACTTTCATCATATACCTATTCTTTGTGTGCGCTTTTTGTGTGGTTCTGACATTCAGCGCAAATTCAGCTTTGGCCTGGAACATATTAGAAAAAACCAAACGAAACGGTGCCCTGCTTAACAGAAATATGTTGCTGCAGTGGAATAGAATAACACCTGCAGCTACATGATTGCTTAAACGTAGATGAATGTATATACATATACATATATTATATATAGTGATATATACCTTATATTACATATACGTGTGTATATATATATATCAACATCTGAAAGAAAGCGAACCATTGCGTTCTGGCAGAAGCAAAAGTGGTGCGAACCCCCCAACAATGCACCACCTTCTCATGGTTGCTGTCCTGTGTGGCGCAGGATTATGTCATGCCTGGCTTCTCTTGGTAGAGCGACACTGAAAAAATTGAACACGTTGAAGAAAATTTGAATAAACATGTTTGACATTGTTGGAAGTTGACATATACTGATACATACTGATACTAATTTTGTCATTACTGAAACATACTGAAACCCTTGACATCCCTTGACAACACTGCCCCATTTTGGCCCCATGACTCTGTCAGGATCGCCGTTTGGCGCGGCCGGTCCTTTTCTTCGATCCATGGATGTCGAAGGCAGCCTGAAATTTGAGGTGACCTAGACCACTAAAGTCGCAAAAGCCTCATAAAACTTCAACACAACATGACAACATGACAAAACCACATTAAAGCCCAAGTTAAAGTTCAATTAGCTCATAGATGATCATAGCCTATATAGCGAATAGTCATGAATATTCCGAATATAAATCCATCGTCTTCCGTGGAACAATCTGCACAGCCTGACGAGTCCACAGCTTTGCGCGCTGCCTGACTCATTGAGGCGATCCGCAGGATCAACGCAAAGCAGGCCTCGCCTCAGGATATCTCAGATCAAAAAAGTGAAATTTGTGAATGGTTTGAAGATTGTTTGAAGATGGTTTGAATATTTGGAATATTCAAGAAATTTTGGAACTATGATATGAATATAATACATGAATTATATTCATTTGAATCATGTTGAATCCTCATCCAGCATCCCCTCTGTAATTTGACATCTCCAGCCTTGCCGGGAGCATCCGGGAGCCGTGAAGCTAACACTTTGCCACGCCGTTTCAAAGTCTTCATTGCATTTTCAAGAACATAGGTGGATGAAGGAGGTATCCAGGTATGGTATACAAACTTTGAAGAATTAAGCGGAATTGGAAAAACAACAAAATCATGTTCTCATCTTCTGACACTTTTCCGCTGGCTGAGGGCCCCTGCACCATATCCTTGGCCTCCTCAGATATGAGTTGCCAGGCCTCAGATTTGCAACCCCTGCCGCGGAGTTTGGAGGTACCTGGGTCATTGCCTTCAACGGCTTTCTGATACTTATATAACTTATATAACTTATATAACTTATATAATTTATATAACTTATATACCTTATATAACTTATATAACTTATATAACTTATATAACTTATATACCTTATATAACTTATATAACTTATATAATTTATATAACTTATATAACTTATATAACTTATATACCTTATAACTTATATAACTTATATAACTTATATAACTTATATAACTTATATAACTTATATAACTTATATAACTTATATACCTTATATACCTTATATAACTTATATAACTTATATACCTTATATACCTTATATAAGTTATATAAGTTATATAACTTATATAACTTATATAACTTATATAACTTATATAACTTACATAACTTATATAACTTACATAACCTATATCACTTATATAACTTATATAATTTATATAACTTATATCAACAATTATACTAATATCATTAGATAACATAGATACATGTAGATACATCATTGATACATTGTACTTCTCCGGTACTTCTGAGTTGCGAACACCTTGCGGGCTCAAACGTTCTCTTGAAATCCGCTTGATGTCCGCTACGCCTTTCCATAGACTTCACGCTGCCCAGCTGCAAGCAACTCACAAACTGGCGAAAGTTTACGAAAGGAAACAGAGCGGAACGACCATCACAGATTGTTTTGGAATGTTTTGGATCACTGGAATGAGCTCTGCATCCTCTGCCGAATCATGCCGAATCATGCCGAATCAGTCTCTGCTGGAAACGCCTTCAATTTCAAAAGGCAAGCGCCCGCAAAGCCTGGCGCCACATTGTGAGGTGAAAATTCGATAAAACCGGTGAAATCGGGTGAAATCCGGTGAAATCGACCAACAAAAACATTGAACACATGTTCTCCGGTCAAGAGAGGCGAGTGCACAGAAAACGATGCCACTTTCATCGAATGCTCACAACTTGCAGGTCTTCAGGAATATAGGACCGTAGGACCGGTAGCATATAGAAGCATTAGACTCAAACAGAAGCTCAGCGTACATGACATAGAGGAGCACTCCGAAACTCCAAAAGTCGATTCGCCTGGCAGGTGCGAAAGCACCCAATGGCACTTTTCCCAATGGTTCAAAGCTCATGAATTGCACAAGTTTTCAATGACTCTGACAGTTTTCATGTGACCTGTTTTTTCCCTCATGTCTTGGCCCATTGGCATATGTCAGGATTCTCCGCTCCAAACATGCTGGGGCACTCATCATATTGACCAGTCAACACCTGACGTTTCAACTCACAAGCGAAACGCCCCGTCGTGACCCATTCCGCGGTGACCCATGGTGACCCATGTTGCTGTGGGATGACACGAGACAGGACACCATGGACCGTCGACCCGGGAGATGCCTCAGGCGCCAAGTAATCCAACGTCCCGCAGGCGGTCATGCCTGGTGAACAATTCTTTATTGATCTTTTTTGCAAGTCTACAGAGTCTACAGAGATCTACAGTACAGAGTCTACAGAATCTACAGTCACTGTCTGCTGGAATCTGTTGGATAACTGGAAAAATTGTGAAAACATGTAAAACTAATCTACCGTTTACAGTTTATTCATTCATTTGCATAAAAGGACAATTATTTTGTGTATAAAGATATGTAATTCAAAGGACACAAAATAAACCTCCGAGGCCCGAAGCTGCATGGCCTGCGTCCTGTTCTCCGACTCGCTTCAGGCATTTGGACAATCCAAAGTCCGCAATCTTTACGTCATGCCTCAGCCAGTCACAGCCAGTCACAGCCAGTCAGTTCAGCATAAGAATATCATAGAATATCCACAGGGCGGGACTTAACTTTACAGCTTGCTGGGCCCGCATGGGTAGTACTAAATTGTAAAGGCCTACAAGTTCTGCTCAAAACCAAAACTACAAATTCGGCATGGAGAGATTTCAGCTGTCGCAGCGTTTGTCATGTTCTCTGTAGCGCCCAACCCAATGGTTTAACCGGCGGCGTCGGGTGCGCCACTCTTCAAAAGGCCCCAGGAAACCTGCGTACGTCCTGGGGTGAAGGCCTCTCTTGGGCGTCCTAAAGGTCTGGATCCATGTGGGCTGGATACATCAGCTGATCAGCTCGTAGGTCAAACCAAGATGTTCACATCGCTTTTTGAACAAGGCCCAATGTTGATCAATGTTGATGCATCCCCCCAGCGGAAAAAAAAGGACCCTGAGCTAAATGTTCCACGACCAACGCGTGGTTCAGTGTGGCGATGGCATTGGCCCATCGACTGGAAGGAACAACTGCCAGGTGTTCTCATTTAATGGTTTCAATATGGTTTCGTACAGTTTTGTTACTGAAATCTTTGGAATATGTTGGAATTGATGGCATCAGGATCATCAGGTGACCAGTTCAGAAGATATCACCCGCAGTTGAAATTCTCTGCGTCCCTTTGGACACACCGACGAGCACAACCACCCTGCGCAAATGTACAGAGAGCCGTCAAAACGAGGTCGTTTCGGGACCAGAATCGACACGAAGCTACTGAAAGGCGGCAATGTAGCGATGTCATGCGATGTCCAAAATTCAAGGGGATGCTCAGGGGAGTGCTATGATGTGCTATGTTTGAGAATGGGCCAGATTTCAATGTCCGGAGTCAAAGTATACAGCTGAAGAGTCGGTCACATTCTACCCATAGCCCTCACGGATCCTCACGTTGAGAGTTGTCATTGTGAAGCTCGCAATCTGGTTCAAGAATCATTTAATGAATTTCTGACTCAGTGAATTAAGTATATTGTCTTTTGATGCCGTGAGACCCTATGGCCCTATGGCCCTATGTGTTCAGTGTTCTTCTTCGATTCCAGCACAGAAACCTATAAGCACCTCAATTGCCACTGCGCATATTACGCCACCAGCCAGGCTGTAAACCTGTCAATTCCTCGCTGACTTGTGACACACTTCTGGGTGCGAGATGTGGCTGTGTTGAGTCAGCTCTGCTCCAATGAGAGAAGATGCCACAGGAGAGCATGTCCAGAATCTGTCCCCTGCGGCTGGAAAAAAAAGACACTGGCCAATGATGTAGATCGAATTAGATCGATTTTCGTGAGCAAAATCTTCCAAAATCTTCCAAAGCAAGTCACACCCTCTGTTTGAGCATAGGCTGTGGGAGCCCGTTGGGAAACTTGGATGTCGTTTGGGGGCCTCCAACCTCAAAGACTCTTTCTGAGATGGCGAATCAAAGATGAAGGCAGCAGCACATGAAGTGTGTTTACATGAAGTGTGTTTCAAAGAGCAAATAAAGACACAAGTGACATCAAGATACATCAAGTCTCGGTTTCAGTTTAGCCACTCAGCCACTCCATCCTGAATTCCCCACCCATGAATTCACCCATATCCAGCCATATCCAGCTCCAGCCTCTCCATCCCATCCAAATCCAGTCGATGCAACATGCCCTTCCTCAATCCACGTGCACGTTCAGACAACGTCGCACGCAATGCCAAGCCCTCACGGGACACGCTGCGGCTGGTGCTCCGTTGCAAGGACAGGCTTTGCCACGGGTTCTGCCAAAATGAGTACCTCGCAGAGACTTCAGCATCAAGTCATAATATACAATGAATAGAATTCATATCAATTTATTACTGATATTAATATTAATATTAAATAACATCAGCAACTTAAACGCAACAAGAGGCCATGCTGTGCAGAAAACTTACTTAGAGACATAGAGCTCACCTGAAGCCATGGGTTTCGCGAGGTGTACAGCATCGTTCATGGTTTCCTCATTTTCTTCAGATTCTTCAGACATTAATTGCACTGTCCTTTCCTCTAACCCTCGTGCAAAAACACTTGCCATTCCAGATTCAAAAGCTATACATAGCTATGCGAGGTACGTCAAGAAGAAGCCAAAAAAGAAAGACAATGATCCAGCACCGAGGATGCAAACATTCTTCATCTTTTCACCCAGTTGGATCCTTTCCGGATCCATATGAGTGCCAGAGAAGGTCATGCCGCCTGGCCGCATGCCACGGCGCAAGATGGCAAGACTCATCAAGACTCCGAACAGTTGTGACATGCTGTGACATGTTGTGACAAATTTGGGAAGTTCACCATAGTTCACCATAGTTCACCCATGTTCACCCTACATCTGAGCGTCACGACGTCAAACCTTACCACACCTTCACACGATTTGTTTGCACAGCAAGGGCTGTAAAAGTATGTAAAAGTAATGAATCGAATGGAACTGAATTGAATCACTGGCATGCGACACAGCCCAGCAGAGCCTGCGCTAGCCCCCAGATGAGGCAGGTCCAGTTGCTCGTAAGTGTCACGACAAATCAACGGCCCCAACTTGTTGGCAGAGCGTTCAAACATGCCACCGATGTACATCCCACATTTCCTTTGCATGCCACATGACACACATCCCACTTTCATTCTCCAAAAAACATCAAAAAGCTGCGTCGAAAGAGTTTGGAAAATTCAATCCTCTGCCAGGTCGCTTATCAAACAACGCAGACATCGGAGGAAACTGTATCAAACCAATCGCGATGTTCACACCGACGTCGAACTTCAGCTCCATGTAAATAGGAATCCTCCAGCAAAGGACAATCAGAAAATGAATCAGGACAAGTTGCCTTGGCAGTGGCGCCTTGAAATCTGCAAGTAATTCAGAACAATACAAAAAAAATGAATCACAAATTTGTCAAAAGTCAACAGTGGCGCCAAGGATCTCTCCATCACCCAAGAACTTCTCAACCAGTGAGCCTGGAGGACGGGAGGATGGGAGGCTCAGGCCAATTCTGAGGTGGTCCCCGGTCCCCAGTGGTCTCCGGGTTCGGCCTGAGGACGTTCTTGCGATCCGGCTATCCATAAGGACAGAAATCACACCTTGTCCACCAGCAGGCAACGCAGATCCTTGGCACCATTGAAATCCACTTCTAGGAACAGAATGGAACAGAAAAGTACTAAAAGAAAAGGCTTGGGAAGCATGAAGATGTACTTGTTCACGTCAAATTAGGTTTCCCATGGAGATGCAAGAAACAACTAATATCCTAATTTCCCTTCAACCCAGGTCGTAAAGTCCCAGTAATCAAGCCAAGCGTCCTTCCACCAGAGTCAGCACACCTACGTCTGTTCCTGCCACTATCTGCCACTGATGGCAAACAGGCACGAACAGATTTGATGAAAGCTGAATCCAGCACCCCGACAGCTTTTTCGTGGTAACATGTTAGACTGTAAGACTTAGTAAGAGATATTAAGAATATGTAAGAATACTGAGGAATGAGGAAGAAGGTCAGCAAGATATGGTCAGATCAGTCGTTAGATGTTGCAGAACCAGCCTCTGTCTCCGCCAACGTAGACATGGCCCGGGGTGTCGCTTAGAATCTTCACCTCAAGGGATCGAGGCGGTGTGGCTTGATCTCAGCCTTTTAAAACTTTTTAGAACCATTATGATTCATAATGATCATTATCTGATCATTATCTGATCATTATCTGATCATTATAAACCATTCTAGCCGTAGGCCACTGTAGTCCATCGTCCAATTGCCACACAGAGTTGTTAATGTTGTGAAAGATTGTGAAAGATTGTGAAAGTGTGTTTGGCAAGAATTCACAGGCACGTTTCCAATGTTTCCAGTCTCTTCCAATGTTTCCAGGCGTGCCTCGTAAGGGTTTGGATTGGAACACACCACATGAATTGCGATGGAAACATGGATCGTCTCTCCCATCTCGAAGTCCCTCAATTCCTGGAGCAATGTATCGCTGATTCAGGTGAACTCTAGGCCTCTCTGGTTGTGAATCATGAATAAACGTCCACAAGGTTGGCTACAGAAATTACAGCTTGAAAAAATAGTTCTACATTATATTTGTGTGTGTGTCTCAGAATTGGGACCTCTTTGGCCCAGTTTCATACCCAATCTTGAGACAAACCCATTCAAATCCATTCAACATCTCTCCGAAAACATGGTTGGCCCATTGTTAGTCAAGCTGGGCGAAGCTTGGTTCATGTTTTTGCTTTATTCGCCCAGCTTCAGCCGTCTGATCCCCGCAGAATGTGGCGGAGTAGACAGGGGTGAACTTCACAAAGAGATACCTCGAAATGGGCGCAACGAACGAGTCATCATCGTCAGAACTGATTCTATCCTGACACATCGAAACATCATGAAACATCTCTGATCATCTCTATATATCCCTTACTTAATACCACTGCATACAACTGCATCTGGCAGGACTCACATTGAGAGCATTGTCCCTCTGATAGATCTGGTTTTGGAATGTGTTGCAGTGTTTTGCATATGGCAGTAGGCCAGCTTCAGTTGCATGACATTTTGACTATGGCTTCATGATGGTTCATGATGGTTCATGATGGTTCATGATGGTTCATGATGGTGTCAACTGCCAGCACTCCTATGGACTCCTATGTGATCACATCCTGTGTGACAATGTATAGAGGTTCACCCATTTTGCCATGCAGCAAGTCTTTCCCGTCAGGCCAAGGCCAAGACGGCCAAGGCGGCCAAGGTGCGCATTAAAACAGCCATAGAGTAACAGCACACCACCCAAAGCTCCTTTCCATGCCATGGCTAGGCTCTGTATGGCTCTTTTTTAAACCCAACAACGCACTTTGAACCCAATGCCCGCGTCGCACGGGTCCAAACTCCTGCCTCCAGGTCCATGCCGGTCCATGCCGCTCCGTGCAACACATATGTTGATTTCTTTTGCGATTTTAGTCAGTGTTGGTCCATTGTCCATCTATCATCAACGGGAGTACTACAAATACTATTTTTTTAAACAAACATGCTATACAAATACTATAAAGTACTGAAGATTACTATTTCGTATACGTATAAGTAATTATAAGTTGTACAAGTACAGATACAGCCGTCAGCGAATCAAAACCACGTGGAATTCTCAGTCCAAGACATTTCTGCACACAGCGGTTCCGGTCCAAGCCATGAACCTCAAACGTTCGATCACGTTCGAAAAAAACAATGATAAGAGTTATGATTAGTTATAATTATGAAATGATTATGATATTAGCAATATTATTAATTAGTTGTTTAATGTTATTTACAATTATTTTCATATGTTTTTTTCAGTGAATTCAATAGTATTCAATATCCTCATTGATGATCTCCAATCTTCGCTGATATTCATGTCATTCATCCTATGTGATAAGATTTGTTGGAAAAACTTACCAAGTGTGCGCCAACATCACAGCGCATGTCTGGGCTTCCCGTGCGCACGATCAAGACATTCTCTGGTTTGAGGTCGCGATGAATTACCTGTCAGATCTGTCAGGAAAAGTCTCTGGTGGAGGCCCCAGATGCCCAGGGCCAACATGATGCCAACAGTTGGCCGTCACTAAGTCGAGGGCCTTGTGGGAATGCATATATGCAATTCCTGAGAGTATATGCTTGGATACGTGCCTGGCCAGGATGACAGTCACAAACGAAAACACATCCGTTCCACTAATGTCATTCATGTCAGTGCGAAAGTGTTGAAAATCAATGATGTCAATGATGTCAATGATATGAATGTCAAGGTCAGAGAAGCAGTAAGAATCGACTTTGAACCGACGACATGACAACGAAAGCTGATGCTGCACCTGGAAGAAATTTCTGGTCCCAGACCTAAACCGGGCTCCAGCTTCCCATGCAAATCGCCGCCTTGAAGCGAGAAAAATTGCAGATGAACATAGATGAACACCATGATGAACACAAGAAAAACGAAAAAAACATCTCGAAAAACATTGATGTGATCATATTGTGATCATATTGTGATCTCTGCTCTGAGGGGAAAAGCGGGGCGGGAAAGTTAAACGCTGGAACTCGCCACGGCCATGTGACGAGAGCCTGGTCTACAGTGATTCAGAGGATCTTTGTGTGGGAGTAACACTCCCAGAAGTCGTTTGCGACTTGACAGTTCAGGATCATCATGAATCATTTATCATCTCGAGAATCGACCGCAAATGAAACTCCAACGTCCGCCTCTTGCGAGGTCCATGACCTCAATGTGCATTCAGACAATCCAAAAGATCCAAAACCATAACTCAGCTTCCCAAAAAACAATTTGGCGATTGATTTACCCTTTTGATCGTTAGTCGAGTATGCAAATAGTTCAGAATGGCCGGTGTAGAATGGGCGTTGCAGTAATTACACAATGACCCGGTCGTTTTGGTTGTAAAGCCATAACGGAAACAAAGGGTCAACAAGCTCTGGGGCTCATACGATAAAGCACAGGTCCCCTTCCCAAAATGCCTGCATTTCAAGGTCTTCCAAACCATGGCTGCTAACTAAGATACATATGCGATTACATGCGATTACAAAATCTGTAGGCTACGAGTATGCCACTGTATGCATCGGTGACATTACAATTGTGCTGTTGACAAATGCGGCCAAATCATGAAGAACTTGTCTCACTGAAGCAACAGCAACGTAGCAACGTACAGCATTTCTTTTACCTCAGCTCTGCCTTTCATCGCACGTGTTGAAACTATGTACATCGCAGAAGCATTGGGTCTTGTGTGAGGGCTACACATGGCTACACGCTCGCCACATTGCCACACTGCCGAATCGAAGGAAGAGTTTTCAGCAGCATCGTCTCAGGACCTTGCTGCGAATTACAGGCGAAACCTAGCTGCATGGTTCATTCGCCCGAGCCTAGCAATGCAAACAGATTTGGACCAGCCGAAAGAGCCCACTGGGCACCCCTGAAGATTGTTCCATCAGATGGACTGTGCGACTTTCAAGGGGCCTCACTGGTTCTAACTTTTCGAGCTCTTGGCTCTTCATAGGTCGTCATAGGTCGTCATCATCATCCTCTGGAGCACAGTAACCTTCCGCTGACTGGCCAAATTCATACTCCCAGGTTGGTTGCTGTCTTCCAAAGCCTTGGCGCCTCTCCTCATTGCAGAAGACTGGTCGACGATCAAATTTCCAGCGACGTTTGGCTAACAAAGAGCCTAGACCCTTTCGCAGCCACCACTCTTCATCTGCATCCATTTCTTCATCAATGGCTGGAAGTGGCCGTGTTTTTTTACGGTAGCCATTCACAAAGACACCGGGCAGTCGGGATGGGCCTTTGGCCATCTCCGAAGCCTTGTCTCCCTCCAGGCCGCCACCGCCTTGGAGCAACGCATCTTTGTAGCTCTGAGATTCGTCCAAGTCACGATGTGCACGGTGTGCACGATGTGCACGTGCCAAGGCCGGCCAGCCACGTAAAGTACACAACGTGGCGCTAGAGATCTCAGAGACATCCGTGATGTCCGTGGTGTCAGTGGCCACAGATCGGGCATCATCATCCGCCCAACGAGTGTGGGACAAGAGTTCCCAGTCACTGGCAGCACTTGCGTCCAGAAGGTCCCAGTCAGACTCTGCCATGGAGGCACTCGACATTATGCTTAGACTATCTTAGACTTAGGGATTGCCCTGGGGTGTTACTCTTTCCTCCTGAGCCAAGACATTCAGATTGACGATGATGACATGTTGAATGGGCTCGCAAACGTCTTCAGTTAGCTTGCAATGACGCTATCATCTTTGCCACAGATGCCTCTTGCTGGTGTTCAACAGTCAGATCCTCTGCGCCACCAAGACGCTCCCACTCTTGAACTGCCTCTTTCAAATTCACGATGCAGGGATGGTGAAGCCTCAGTTTTTTGCATCGGGCCTATGCCAAATACATCCAAATGCCTCCAAATACCTGGTTTTAAGATGTTTTAAGGTACACATGGTATGGTAATTAAACATTTTAAACCATCGTACACCAACTGCACAGTATGTTTTCTCGTGCCTGTGGGATCCCGTGGGAAGACCATCGGCTCAGTCCTAGACTCCCTCATGACACCGATCTCACGCCTGGGACCACATGAACATGTTGAATCTCAAGAAATAGGCACGGAACCAGTTGAAATATGTTTAATATATATATATATATTATATGTTAAAATAATTGACGAGGTGATGAAAAACTGGTAGTGCTCAATCAACTCAATAGTACGACGGAATTGATGCGGGAAACTTGATGCAACTGTGCCTTTGCTCAACATGTGCAAAGTCAGTGTTTAACGAAAAGTATCGAAAAGTGCTGAACGGCCTCAAACTGTGCACGGTCCGCTCGCGCAGAGAGATGGCTTTAGTGTTCACCACCTGCAATGAACTGTGACATCAGATGACATCCAGCAGGCTCCATCACTAAAGATCAACCAAAGTGATACTGACTTAGTGACAGGCAAAGTGTATGACAACTTGCCCTTGACGTTTTTCGCAAAATGTGCGGAAGATCATGGAAGATCTGAATCGATCTAAAGAGATCTGAAGAGGTCTGAAGTTTCGTCAATGTCTGGGTCAATAGTAAAGAGGCAGATCAGCGATCCCAACTCTTTGCAGCGCCTTCACAGCGTACTCGTTGCCAGTGCCAAGGCGTTTGCACAAAAAGACACGTCCTGAAACCGTTTAAATTCGCAAAGTTTTCAAAAAAATGCACATGATTCCATGATTTCACATTATTTCACATGATTTCACATGATGCACATTTTGATGCACGAGTCAAGCAAATCATCCTGAGATATGTGGAGCATTGCTTGATCTTGGGTCCCTGGTGCCCAACCTTGAGAGCCTCCGCCAAGCTCTTCGCCCAACTCGAAGTGGTCATCTTCAAGGCCAAACCTGCAGCGGCAAAAATGGGCAACGTGTGGCTCCAGGAGAGAAATAAGGCTTTGTTCGATCTTTGATTCAACTGCAAAGAATTTGGAGGGTTCTATTCTGACATGATTGAATGATTGAGCAAATATGGCAAAGTCAGCAAGTTTGGCACAGGTGACGGTTGTTTTCCATGGATGTCTGGATGTCACATGTCACATTGAATCACGACATAGGAAGCAAATGGAAGCCTGCTGAGTCTGACCAATTGGTTCCCACCTGGTTCCCACCGGAGGAAACGCACTCTTGGGAGGAACCATTGTTCAACTCCCGTCTGCCCATAACCCCGAGGCAGGAATATGTTTGGTTGCTGTTCAGTTTGTTCGAGTCTGCTGAAGGATTCTGTGCTAATTGAACGCGGGCATGTTGGAGAACCGCCGTGATGTTTTGGCTATGTCAATCCATGCTTCTACTAGATTGACTTCTCTTTGTTTGTCTTGCCTGAAGTACTCTCTCCATTCTTCTTGGAGGCTCGAACACGCCGAAACCAAAAATCCTTTCGGTATGTCCAATGTGCATCTTGTTTTGTGTGTTTGTGTGTCTCATGTACTTCTCTGCCCAGTTCAGTAAGTTCCTCTTGCAGAATGTCTTGGGCAAGGAATGCTACCTGCAGGAGCAAAAGAAAAGGTTGGAAGTTTTGGCAGGTTGCCACTCTTTGCTCTCACATTTATCTATAACGCATACCGCAGATACCCCTGAAACTTTCAGAAATAATTTTGAAAAGGTGCTGCTGGGACAGTAACAAGTATTCAGATTCTCCAAATTTGGTTGGCTTGTAGGGTTACCTCAGCTGTTGCCAGGCGATCATTAATGCATGGACGTTTTGGTCTACCGGGATGTTGACAACAAACATGATGCGATGCCAGTCCGAGCAACGAACCGAAGACAGCACTTTTTTATCAGGCATTCCATGGTATTCCCACAGCTCAGGTGGCAGTTTCTGCCTGGCAAACACGTCAGCGTCGTGAAGGAGTTCGTACCAAAAAGGATGCTGTCGGATGCTGTTGTGCCACTAGCGTTAGGCAATGGTTCGGGGAACCTCAGGGCCAAAGTGAACAGTTAAATCTGAGAAAATAGACACTGCGTGCGGTTCACTGTTCGGACATTGTCAAATCCTTGGCGTCGCATCTGCAGTTTACCATGGCAAAAACCAAGTCAGGAATGTTTCCGCCCTGACACAAGCACAAAACCACGTTTTTCCATGTTTCCCTCTACGTGGCTTTGCGACGCAAGTGACACGTCCAAAACAACGCGCCTGCCACATTACAAGAGGACAATACTCATCGAGGAAAGCCATGAAATCTGGATGATTTCAATGAAGAACCAGACCCTCCACTCTGCACCTTATTTGGCCAAGAGTTTTGGAGCGCGCTGCATCACAAATGACCACACAAATCACTCCAATCAGGGAGTATCATGGTCCTTGCCGTGAAACCTGTGAAAAGAGAGTTAGAACTGCTACAAGCATGCAGCCTGGCCGCATTATGAATGTTTTGTTTCCGTTGCCATTTTAGTTGCTGTCAAACCTTTCCGGGAAAAACGATTTCATCCTGCTGAGAACCAATGTGATGGGCTCAGTCAAGTCTTGGAAATTCCTGAACCGTAAGCATGCTCGTAAGCAGTGGCAAACTAAGTGAAAATAAAGTAACGAAATACAAACAGGTCGCCCAGCAATTGGCTGAACCGTTTTCCAATGGACTTTCGAGCGCGTGACCGGAACAACCGTAGAACTCCGTCACGTGATGCGTTTTCTCCTGGGCCAATTCCAGATGCACCCCGTGATGGGCACTTGCCAAGCCACTCCGGGCTGCAGCTGGGGTGAAAAGATGGGTATAACACTTCAGTAAGCATCACCACAAGTTAAGATTTAATCATAAGTTAAGAATAGTTAATATATATATATATTATTATATATATATAATATATATTATATATATTATAGAGTATTATATATATATATATTTATTGGTTTATTTATTTAATCCCCACCAAAATTGGTTCAAAAGTCCACTGGTAGGTATGCAGCCTTTCAAGTTGGTACCTAGCCTCTCAGCTCGCATCCCTGGCAGGAGCATCTCGCCAAGAGGTTTGGATGAAGCCGCTGAAGCTTCACAGGGTAGCACCTCTCGGAACCGACCCTCAAACGGACAAGATTTGTGAGTTACAACAGCTGTGTTCAACTCATGTTACGATGCTGTTACGTATTTGTCACTAATGGTTACACTGTTACACTTATGGTCCTGTGCCATTGCAATGAATTCAACAGCGAGACGATATCCAAGCTACATATTGAAAGAACAAGAAGGATTTTGCCATGAACGGGATGCTTCAACGGGTCAAACAGTTCTAGAGCTAGTGTCAAGCTTGCTCCCAAATTCCATAGTCGTGGTTCACATGTCCCATCCCTGACACTTCCACCGTTTACCTGTGCAGGAGTGTCGTCGCAAATGGCTTCCTCGGAACGTGGCACTGGGTCTGGCACCGGCAACCGGGCCCCAAAAAAGCCCCAACAGAACGAAAACTCCGAAGTTTCAAAGTCCAAAAAGCGCAAGGAGATACAAGGAGTCCAAAACTGCGCAGCTGAGAATCCCAAGGCATGTCATGGTGACGCCCGGCGCACGCGTTGCCAGATGAAGGTCATCCTTGTCGAAACCCGAAACCTGGCATCGGTGTTCCCAGCGCTGGATGCCGGACAGGAACCGTGTGGTGATGCAGTGCCAACCAACCGTCGCACATTTTACCAACAGGAATATAACCACAATTGCCACATATCCCACATGTATGGCAGCCCACTCGATCTCAGGTTTTTTTCAAAGCACACAGTAAAAAATATCTTCAGCCACTGCCTTCCTTGAGGCTGTTGTTGTGCAGCCACACTTTCTGGAGACTCGAGAGACCAGCAAAGAGTCCTTCGGGAAGTGCGCTGAGCTGGTTGTTGTTCAGCGCCAACAATTGGAGACTCGAGAGACCAGCAAAGAGTCCTTCGGAAAGTGCACTGAGCTGGTTGTTGTGCAGCGCCAACAATTGGAGACTCGAGAGACCAGCAAAGAGTCCTTCGGGAAGTGCACTGAGCTGGTTGTTGTTCAGCCACACTTTCTGGAGAGTCGAGAGACCAGCAAAGAGTCCTTCGGAAAGTGCACTGAGCTGGTTGTTGTGCAGCCCCAACACTTGGAGACTAGAGAGACCAGCAAAGAGTCCTTCGGGAAGTTCACTGAGCTGGTTGTTGTGCAGCCCCAACACTTGGAGACTCGAGAGACCAGCAAAGAGTCCTTCGGGAAGTGCAATGAGCTGGTTGTTTTCCAGCCACAAGAATTGAAGACTCGAGAGACCAGCAAAGAGTCCTTCGGGAAGTGCACTGAGCTGGTTTTTGTCCAGCCACACTTTCTGGAGACTGTAGAGACCAGCAAAGAGTCCTTCGGGAAGTGCACTGAGCTGGTTGTTGTACAGCCACACTTCCTGGAGACTCGAGAGACCAGCAAAGAGTCCTTCGGGAAGTGCACTGAGCTGGTTGTTGTTCAGCGCCAACAATTGGAGAGTCGAGAGACCAGCAAAGAGTCCTTCGGGAAGTGCACTGAGCTGGTTGTTGTACAGCCACATTTTCTGGAGACTCGAGAGACCAGCAAAGAGTCCTTCGGGAAGTGCACTGAGCTGGTTGTTGTGCAGCCCCAACACTTGGAGAGTCGAGAGACCAGCAAAGAGTCCTTCGGGAAGTGCACTGAGCTGGTTTTTGTCCAGCCACACTGTCTGGAGACTGTAGAGACCAGCAAAGAGTCCTTCGGGAAGTGCACTGAGCTGGTTTTTGTCCAGCCACACTTTCTGGAGACTGTAGAGACCAGCAAAGAGTCCTTCGGGAAGTGCACTGAGCTGGTTTTTGTCCAGCCACACTTTCTGGAGACTGGAGAGACCAGCAAAGAGTCCTTCGGGAAGTGCACTGAGCTGGTTGTTGTTCAGCGCCAACAATTGGAGACTCGAGAGACCAGCAAAGAGTCCTTTGGGAAGTGCACTGAGCTGGTTGTTGTGCAGCCACACGTCCTGGAGACTCGAGAGACCAGCAAAGAGTCCTTCGGAAAGTGCACTGAGCTGGTTGTTGTGCAGCCCCAACACTTGGAGACTAGAGAGACCAGCAAAGAGTCCTTCGGGAAGTTCACTGAGCTGGTTGCTGTACAGCCACATTTTCTGGAGAGTCGAGAGACCAGCAAAGAGTCCTTCGGGAAGTGCAATGAGCTGGTTGTTGTCCAGCCCCAAGAATTGGAGACTCGAGAGACCAGAAAAGAGTCCTTCGGGAAGTGCACTGAGCTGGTTTTTTTCCAGCCACACTTTCTGGAGACTGTAGAGACCAGCAAAGAGTCCTTCGGGAAGTGCACTGAGCTGGTTGTTGTACAGCCACACTTCCTGGAGACTCGAGAGACCAGCAAAGACTCTTTCGGGAAGTGCACTGAGCTGGTTGTTGTTCAGCCACACTTCCTGGAGAGTCGAGAGACCAGCAAAGAGTCCTTCGGGAAGTGCACTGAGCTGGTTGTTGTTCAGCGACACTTGCTGGAGACTCCAGAGACCAGCAAAGACTCCTTCGGGAAGTGCACATACATTTTTTTAAGAAGTCAAAACGGCATCATTTTTTATGTGTCTTAATATGCTCAGCACTGAGAAGGTGCACAGTCCTTCAGGAAGTTCTCGCAGGCTGTTCTGACCAAGGTCCAGGAATCGCAAGTTTGTCGCTCCAACGAAAGTGTCTCGGTCAACTTTGGTGATGTTGTTGCCACTGATGTCAAAAAAATTCAAGTGTGGATTTCCTTCAAATAGTCGGGGCGGCAAAATCCTGATCAAGTTTCCAGCTTCCAAATCGTAACCTGTCTGTGCCTCATTGTCCCAGCCTGCCTTGCTTCCAAGCAGAAGCTTCTCAAGGGATGGCAGATGGGATAAATGGTCTCCTGAGATGTTGTGGAGTTCATTCCCATGCAGGGAGAGCACTTCCAGCTGCTCCAATCCATAGAAAGAGTCCCTGGCCAGCATGCGGAGTTTTGCCCGGCTGATATCCAATATCTGTAAGCAAGGGAGTTGCTCAAAGCTTCTTGCTTCCAAGCTTGTTATGGAATTGTTTGCTAGGGACAATCGCGACAGGCGGCAACCCAAAGGTTTGAATGCCTGCGGCTCAATGCTGGTGACACCAGCAATGACAAGCTGCTCTTGCTGCAGTTGCGCTGCCAAGCTGCAGCTTTGAAGTCGTCCAGCGGAACACCGGCAAGGGAAGCACGTGAAGTCTCCTCTGTGCCCTGGATAAGCATCCTGACAGATCAGCAAGTAGACAAGCAACGCCGTCAAACATGGTGAGTAGATGTACTTCAGGAAGCGTCTCACCCATGTTTGACATCTCACATGGGCCCAGACGACCTTCGGGCGCGCATCTCTCGCGGCTTCCAACTCAGGCATTTGCCCTCTCTGAACAGCACGACAAGCGCAGCACACGTGAGCAATGCTCACATAGACTGCCATGTATTGGAGGAACTCTGAAGGGAAAGCGAACTTGGGACTTATGCCTGATGCAATCTGAGACAATCCAAGTCATGAAACGTTTTGCCACAAAACCCTAAACCATGACCAGCCACCAGAAGGACCTGATCGCAGCACCAAATGCATGGCAAGGTGCTGTTGCTAAAGCCCAGCTGCGAGAGCTTTCCAAAATTACCCCAGACAGACACGTTCACGTGCAATTCGGTCGCCCCGATCACAACCATCACCAAGTAGGTCAAAACATATCCTAGATCAAAGAAAACGTCCAGCATCGCACAGCTGTAGCGACACCGCATACTCTCCGGGAAAATGAAGAGCATGTTGGGGTAGACGCTGTTGCAAAATAGTAGCGCCCAAAACAACCAGAATGTTACCTTCAGGGCTAAGCCATCCACCTGATTAACCGTTTAACATCGTTTAACCATGCGTTTGTTGCATATTCATCCAACTCCCTGCCTTCAAAGATTCTGCAACTGAGAGCCTTTGCTGTTCTGCAAAGAGTGCAATGCCACCGAGCAAATGAAGCTTCCCAAACGCCTGAAGCAAAATGGTCAGGAGCTGTAGCAAAGCCACTTTGAACATGTAGTAGGTGCCTTCAACTCCAAAATAGCGGTCATAGACAATTTGTGACAGCTGTCTGCTCTTCCGTTTTTGAGCTGTCGGAGCAGAAAAGCAAAGCAAATCGCGTGCGAAAACCACTACAAGAACTGCATAAGGCCCTGATAAGCACAAGGCATCCCACCATGAGCCGTCAAAGCGTTCTCCAAAGGCGACTTTGACAAAGCGATGCTGTCCCAGTTGATCTATGCTTTCGTGCAAGCTGGAAGGGCCGTAGCGAAAGAAGTATTGACACGTGAAATAAGCTGCCGTCATCATAGCAATGAAACGAGCCAGTGACAGAAGCACCGGAAGAAGAGCATCCAAAATCTGTGAGCCGCGAGGCAAACTCGCTATCTCTCCAAAACTTGAGCCCTTTGCATTCCTTGGACCATCCGTACGTTGCAGCCACCTTCGAGGCTTTGCATCCTCCAAGAGGCCAAAAGCATCGGCCAAAAGGCAAAGTTCACTGAGGTTGCTCTGCAGCCTTGTTAAGGAGGCAACACAAAGAACGACAGTGGCCAAATAACCTGAGCTTCGCAACGCTTCAGCAACGATTACTAAATGTATACTAAATGTGTAAGCTAGAGCAAGTTATGTTGGAAATGAATCAACACATATCAACATATGTATCATCGGTTTCAGCATATTTTATCCACTTAAGAATAAAGGGAAACGGTCCTGCTTTGAATGGCCTGCAAATGTATCAAATCCCCGATGGATGGAATTCTTAGGGTCTACAGCCCCCATTCCAGCCAATATGCTGGCTGAAAGGGTAGGTACCAAGACTGAAAGCCATGGGCTGGAAACATGACCCCGACCCCAAAAATTTAGCCAAAGTAGGAAAAGTACTAATATGTTCCCGTGGCTGAAAACTAGGGGATGTGAGGTTACCTTGCATCTTACAACTTACATGTTTCAAGTGGCTGAAATCATAGGCACCTGAGATGCAGGCCAACACACGCACATCCTGTTGAATCTTTCACATCCTGTTTCTGAAGCGTTCAACTTTTTTTTCGAAAAAAAAAACCTTGCATCTGAAGCTTTCAACTGTTTTTTCGAGAAAACCTTGCATCTGAAGCTTTTAACTAAAACCTGCATCTGAAGCTTTCAACTGTTTTTTCGAAAAAACCTTGCATCTGAAGCTTTCAACTGTTTTTTCGAAAAAAAACATTGCATCTGAAGCTTTCAACTGGTTTTTCGACAAAAACCTTGCATCTGAAGCTTTCAACTGTTTTTTCGAAAAAAAACCTAGCATCTGAAGCTTTCAACTGTTTTTTCGAAAAAACCTTGCATCTGAAGCTTTCAACTGTTTTTTCGAAAAAAAACCTTGCATCTGAAGCTTTCAACTGGTTTTTCGACAAAAACCTTGCATCTGAAGCTTTCAACTTTTTTTTCGAAAAAAAACCGCATCTGATGCTTGAAAAGCGCGCGATGGCTGGAAACCTCGGATTCACCTCTGGAGTGGTTTGTCTCAACAAGTTCATGGTGCAACGGTTTGCTTTCTTGATAGTTTGTCTCAACAAGTTTTTAACTGTGGGCAGCAAGTTCACTTACAGGTTACATGTCAAAACCTCAGACCCCAGGATTTCATCTCAACAATTTCATTGTTGGCAGCAAGTTCACTCGCAAGTTACGTGACAAAACCTTTCCAGTGATTTGCGGCTCCGGAGGGTCGAAAAGTAGGCTCGCTAAAGCGGCGGTTGCGGAGCCAGCTGGCCAGTTGAGAGATGACAAATTGCACGCCGTTGTGGCGCGAAGCACATTTCCAAGCGAAAATGTACAAAACACCTGGGTCTCGGAGCACTTTTGGAAGTTGAGATGTCGAAAAAGTGCACGCCGTTGTGGCGCGAAGCACATTTGCAAGTCAAAATGCACAAAACGCACCGGTGGGCACCACTTTTGGGAGTTGAGAGGTCAAAAAAGTGTACGCCGTTGTGGCGCGAAGCATATTTCCAGGATTTCAACTCAACAAGTCCATTGTGAAACGATTTGTCTTGTTGATGGTTTGTCTCAACAAGGTCATTGTAAAACAATTATTTTCTCCCACGCTGACTTTTCAGGAATCCAATGACCTGAACACTGCAAAGTCTCAAACCCTAGGCCCTAGGATTTATTGCGCAATGGCTGGAAACTTGGGATTCACCTCTTGGTTGATGTGTCTGTTTTCCCAATGTTGTTGGATGAAAACTATGGATCTGAGGTCAGCATAGAAATATAAGGAATCGAGTAGAGCTGTGGCTGAAAACTGTGGAACCAACATAACATGAACACATGCTCAACTGCATCCTGAAACTCTATTTCTCAGAAATGATGCTATCTGGGGCTTGGCTGAAAACCATGGGTACAAGTGTCAGGTAACAGTTGCAGCTGGCTAATTTTTTGAGGTAGAGCTCCCCCCTTTTCAGCCAGGACCACCAGACGGGGATGTATCAAATGCCGTGAATGACATGCCAAGATATGCCAGCTGGCCGTTCATGGACATCACGATCTTGCTGCATCTCCGCTCCTCTTCTTGGGCAAATCCATCCCACAATGCCACGATCTTCCACGGTTCTTCTTCCCGTTGAAATCTTTTGCTTAGCGCAAGCCACACCAGTTGAACTTGCTGGAGGGATTCACAATGGATTTCGCAAGAAAGAACATCATGGTCTGCTCCTGGAAATGTGAATGGAGGAGCATGTCCAAATCACAGAGCAACTCTGAACAGATCTGAACAAAACTTGAACACAACTTGGCTTCAAGGCTTTTGACTCGTGGCATCTCGTGGCGAGATCCTTGACTCGTTTCAAGGTCGGCGAGGCGCTTGATCTTTGCATTTGCTGTTGCAATCGCCACTTCACCTTCGCCCAGGGCTTGGCGCAGAGCATTCCTGAGGCAATCCCGAGCTACAACACCTGCTATGAAAAGCGATGGATCTGCATGCTCAAGGGGACTGGATCTGATGAGTGATTCTGTCCACTGCCTACAGATGGGGCACTGATTATGCACTGATTATGCACCGACTATTCTTGTCACTGCAATTTGCGACTGCAATGGGTCAAAGAGAAGACAGATAGTGACCGATAGTCACTGTTGTGCTGCGGATGTGTATTTTTGAGGCTGCAAAGACTGGAAAGAACCAATTCTGAATGGTCCAAACTTCTCCTAGCGTCTGAAAGCTGAGAAAGTGAATCCGTGCCTGACGGAAGTTGCTTGTCCTTGGCTCATGCATGGGGTCGCTTGCCAAGACCTACACGACCGCTATCAGCTCGACATGCACTTTCTTTGCGAAAACATGCGAAAACAATCAAATACAAAATGAGAAAAATTGACATGCGTGAAATATGTTGCATTTTGAAATATTTTTCACAGCGTCAAATCCGTTTCGCTTTGTCGCAAATCTGTGTTCGGGAAGTCATCAGCGGAACTTCCAAAGACCAGAGAGAGGTGCGACAAGTTCGCAGGACGAATCGCCTCCAGGGCTCAGTTTTTCCAAATGTCGGACACAGAAAAACTGTAAAACTATGGATTGAGTGGATTATTTGGATAATTTGAAACTATAAACTAAATTTTCAGACAAAGAGTTACTCTATGCGTTGCTAGAAAAGTTTGTCCGATGCACTGCAGTACCCTCTGGTAATCTGGCAATGGGCAAGCGGAAACAGCCGATTTCTGGATGGTTTTCCATGGTTTTCCGGTACCCCCTATTTCCATCTATTTCGCATGTTTGCCATATTTGGGTTTGATGGGGTGCCTGTGAGCAAATGGCTTCAGAAGCCAACGACAGTTCCAGAGTCGCTCGGTGCATCTGATCGAATCGCAGCAGTGCATAAGATACAGATGCGAAGAGCAGCGAGATCAACACGATACAAATTGCGGTGGCCGACCCTCCCACCAATCGATCAAGGCTCATCCAGAGCACAGGATACCTACGGCTATCAGCTATGGTCATGTGCAGCACCATGTGAAAACGTGTTACAACATAAAATATACATTTGGTAATGAAATGTGACCGGCCATTGGCACAGCATGGTGATTCAAGTGCGAGCTGCAAAGAGATGACAATCAAGGCCAGCAAGCCCCTCGATTCGATATCAGCCGTGGCTTGTACAAAGAAAATCATCAGCAGCTCTGCATATTGAAAAACCTCAGAGCGCAATGCCAGCAGAGTCGGAGCTGTTTGGCTGGGGGTGATTTGAGCCTATGGGCCTATGGGTCACAACTTCAACAATGTTGCAGAGCATGTTGCAGACATGTGGTCCAGTGGTTACATACTTTCTATTCCCAGCTCTTTTTGAAAACTTGAATTTTGCATCACGGCATATGCAAACCATGACAGCAAATCTGTCTGTATCCATGGCACGAGATGACATCTGGAGAACGCATTGTGGTAAAATCGGGAAAGTCGATGAGCATTGCAGTATCCATGAGAATTTCCGTGGAACTTCGCGCAGCAATGGCACGGGAACGGATCCTGAAGCAGGGGAGGCCGGGAAAAAAAATAGATGCAGCCCGGTTGCGAACGGTTGCACAACGTCTGGCGAACACACCCTCAACCCCCAAATCCCCAGTGTGAAATGGGAACACTTGCTACGCATTCGGGAAGAACCTTCGATAGCCTGCCTTTAGTTCACAGAGGAAAATTTATGAGAAAACATGGTACAACTGGTACAACCATGTTTGGCCAAAGACATCCAAAGACATTTTGCCTGCAAATACTCCATTGAACTCAGGGTGTCAGGGAGCCATGCAAACTTGGAGCTATGCATTCCAGGGGTTCCTTGGGTCGAGGTTCGATTTGTGACTCTGGAATCTCGGCCAGCGAAGCTGCGCTGGCAGGAGGCGTGGGTGAACTGAGTGAACCTCTTGCAGCGAACCGTCTGCAGTTCATGTCTACATATTTCTACATGTGGTCACTGATGCAATGAATCTGGCAATTTTGTTGATGACGCTAAGACAGCCATGCACCGCTAGACTGGAGTAACTCAACACAGCCAAGTGTACCCATGAAAGCTAAATGTGCAACCTCTACCTGTACGATACCTGTCGAATTTCTGTTTGGTTCGAAGGTAGCAAGTCTGACTTGTAAACGGCGCTCGCCTATCTCAAGGTGGCTTTGTGAACGACCCACCTGTGCAAATCAAAATGAACATTGCATCGATCAACAGCTACCAAATGAGTCCAAATCATCAACGGAGCCTTCGAAATATGCCGTTGGAACGAACGAAACAATTATGAAACCATATGGTTCCATTACATTACGTGGCACGAACATGAGAAGGGGGGAACGAAAACCAGCATCCCATCTACCCCTATTTTCCCCCAAAGATTTTTCACCCACAGACTTGTCACCCATATACTTTTCACCCACGGACTTTTCACCCAGAGTCTTTCACCCGTATACTTCTCACCCGTATACTTTTCACCCAGAGACTCTTCACCCAGAAACTCTTCTTGCACAGACTTTTCACCCAGAGACTTTTCACCCACGGGTTTTTCATCCACATACTTTTCACCCACAGACTTTCACCCATATATTTTCACCCACATACTTTTCGCCCACATATTTAGGTTTATACACTTTTCACCCCGAAACTCTTCTTCCGCAGGCTTTTCAAACTTTTCACCCAGAGACTCTTGACCAATATACGTTCTTTTTACCATCAGATTTTTTTCACCCATATACTTTTCACCCAGGGACTTTCACCAATCCGCCGGCCTGCCGGCGTGTCTGATTGTGAGGTGTTGTTCTTGTTTCTGTTCTTGTTTTGTACTTGTTTCTGTTCTTGGCTTGTACTTGTTCCTTTGTTCTCTTCCCGCGCGTTTTTGCTTCGTCTGAATCAAAGTCACCCCCCCCCTCCTCCCTACTACTACTACTACTACTTCTACTACTACTACTACTACTACTCCTACTCCTACTACTACTACTACTACTACTAGTACTAGTACTAGTACTAGTACTACTAGTAGTACTACTACTACGACCACCACCACCACCAGCACCATCACCACTACTACTGCCACTACTGCCACTCGTACTACTACCACTCCTACTCCCATTCCTACTCCCACTCCTACGCATCCTCCGATGCCTACTCCGACTTCGACTCGTCAGAAGTTTACACACAGAAGCTTTTACACACGGAAGCATTTACACACCAAAGCTTTTACTCACAGACGCGTTTACACACAGACGCTTTTACACACAGAAGCTTTTGCACACAGAGGCTTTTACACACAGAAGCTTTTACACACAGAGGCGTTCCCGGCTTCCGTCCAAAAAGCTCTCCCCAAGCAGAGTGACGCATTTCTAGTGCTTTTTCCACCCACAAGCTTTTACACACAAAAGTTTTTACACACAAAAGCTTTTACACACACAACAGCTTTTACACGCAGCAGCTTTTACACATAGAAGCTTTTACACACAGAACCTTTGACACACAGAACCTTTGACACACAACAGCTTTTACACGCAGAAGCTTTTACACACAGAAGCTTTTCCACACAGAAGCTTTTACACACAAAAGCTTTTACACACACAACAGCTTTTACACGCAGCAGCTTTTACACATAGACGCTTTTACACACAGAACCTTTGACACACAGAACCTTTGACACACAACAGCTTTTACACGCAGAAGCTTTTACACAGAAGCTTTTCCAAAGAGGAAGCTTTTACACACAGAGGCTTTACACACAGAGGCTTTACACACAGACACTTTTACACACCGAACCTTTTACACCCAGACGCTTTTACACACAGACGCTTTTACACACAGAGGCTTTTACACACAGAAGCTTTGACGCACAGATGCTTTTACACACAAAAGCTTTTACACAAAGACGCTTTTACACACAGACACTTTTACACACAGGCGCTTTTACACACAGAAGCTTTTACACACAGCACCTTTTACACACAGCACCTTTTACACACAGAGGCTTTTACACACAAAAGCTTTTACACACAGAAGCTTTTACACACAGAACCTTTGACACACATTACAGGCAGAAGCTTTTCACAGCAGCTTTTACACACAGATGCTTTTACACACAGAAGCTTTTACACACAGAGGCTTTTACACACGGAAGCTTTTACTCACAGACACTTCTACACACAGAACCTTTTACACGCAGATGCTTTTACACACAGACGCTTTTACACACAGACGCTTTTACACACAGAAGCTTTTACACACAGAAGATTTTACACACAGAAGCTTTTACACACAGACGCTTTTACACACAGAAGCTTTTACACACAGAAGCTTTTCACACAGAAACTTTTACACACAGACGCTTTTACACACAGAAGCTTTTACACAAAGAACCTGTTACACACAGAAGCTTTTACACACCGCAGCTTTGACGCACAGCTGCTTTTACACACAGCACCTTTTACACACAGAGGCTTTTACACACAGACGCTTTTACACACAGAAGCTTTTACACACAGAAGCTTTTACACACAGAAGCTTTTACACACAGAAACTTTTACACACAGACGATTTTACACACAGAAGCTTTTACACACAGAAGCTTTTACGCACAGAAACTTTTACACACAGACGCTTTTACACACAGAAGCTTTTACACACAGATGCTTTTACACACAGAAGCTTTTGCACACCGCAGCTTTGACGCACAGAAGCTTTTACACACCGCAGCTTTGACGCACAGATGCTTTTAGACACAGAAGCTTTTACACACCGCAGCTTTGGCGCACAGATGCTTTTACACACAGAAGCTTTTACACACCGCAGCTTTGACGCACAGATGCTTTTACACGCAGAAGCTTTTACACACCGTAGCTTTGACGCACAGCTGCTTTTACACACAGAAGCTTTTACACACCGCAGCTTTGACGCACAGATGCTTTTACACACAGAAGCTTTTACACACCGCAGCTTTGACGCACAGATGCTTTTACACACAGAAGCTTTTACACACCGCAGCTTTGACGCACAGATGCTTTTACACACAAAAGCTTTTACACACCGCAGCTTTGACGCACGGATGCTTTTACACACAAAAGCTTTTACACACTGCAGCTTTGACGCACAGATGCTTTTACACACAGAAGCTTTTACACACCGCAGCTTTGACGCACAGATGCTTTTACACACAGAAGCGTTTACACACCGCAGCTTTGACGCACAGATGCTTTTACACACACACTGGCCTTTTTTTTTGTCCAGGCCACGGTCTGCGACTACGCCGAAGGCTCATATAAAATGTCTCTATGCACCAAATGGCTATGGCCGGCGGGCTTGCCGCAGGCAATTAAATACATGTTTCGCCCACATTTTTTTAAGCCACACTCTTTTCACCCACAGACTTTGCACCCTCAGACTTTTCACCCATACCCGTTTCACCTATATACTTTTGACCCACGGGCTTTTCACCCACAGACTTTTCACCCACGGACTTTTCACCCGCAGACTTTCGCCCATACACTTTTCACCCACAGACTTTTCACCCACAGACTTTGCACCCTCAGACTTTGGTTAAGGGATCACTTAGAGCACCGGAAAGTGGATCACTTGGAGCACCGGATCGCTTAGAGCACCATGGGATCACTTAGAGCACCAAAAAAGTGGATCACTTAGAGCACCAGAGAATGATACCTTTAGGGCAAAACTTGCGGACACGGGGCTGGGACATGGGGTCAGGCACAGCAACCTCATCATCTCTCTTGCTGTCCTGCAGACACAGGCACTGCACTGCTCTTGTGGGGCGGGGTGGGGTGGGGTAATAACGTTCATGTTCCTGCGCACACACAGGCACAGAAACCTCATCATCTTGCTTGCTGTCCTGCAGACACAGGCACTGCACTGTTCTTTCATGATCAGTTACCGGTGGGGTGGGGTGGGGTGGGATGGGGTGGGGTAATAACGTTCATGTTCCTGTGCACACACAGGCACAGCAACCTCATCATCTTTCTTGCTGTCCTGCAGACACAGGCACTGCACTGTTCTGTCATGATCAGTTACCGGTGGGGTAGGGTGGGGTGGGGTAATAACGTTCATGCTCCTGTGCACACACAGGCAAGACGTTCCTGCTACGTCGTAACATCTTCGTCAAGTGACTTGCAAGACGTTCCTGATACGTTGTAACATCTTCTTGAATTTCGAAGTAACTTGCAAGACGTTCCTGATACGTTGCCATATCTTCTTCAAGTAACATGCAAGACGTGCCTGCTACGTTGTAACATCTTCTTCAAGTAACTTGCAAGATGTTCCTGATACGTTGTAGACTCTTCATCAAGTAACTTGCAAGATGTTCCTGATACGTCGTAACATCTTCTTCAAGTAACTTGCCAGATGTTCCTGATACGCTGGAACATCTTCTTCAAGTAACTTGCCAGGCGTTCCTGATACGTTGAAAACTCTTCTTCAAGTAACGTGCCAGCTGTTCCTGATACGTTGTAACATCTTCGTCAAGTAACTTGCAAGACGTTCCTGATACGTTTCTTCGTCAGGTAATGCCGAAAAGCGGATCGCATCGAATGTTATCGCGTGCTTCAGCGACATATGAATGCATCCATTTATGTGTCTATATGCCTCTGCGCATACAGTATATGGAACTCTAGCGCTATGTATCTCTTATGTCACTTTTCGGCGTTCCAAGCGATCCACTTTCTGGCGCTCTAAGCGATCCACTTTTCGGCGCTCCAAGCGAACCCCCGACCTCAGACTTTGCACCCTGAGTGTTTTCACCTACATACTTTTGACCCATGGACGTAGAAAACAACCGGACCTATAGGGGGAATCGATACCCACCGTCACTGTTTTGCCGCATGGTACGTTACCCTGCAAAACCATAACTTTCGCACGCCTAAAACACCACCTGTTTACAACTTGAGGCAACTACCTCCCCCGACCTCACTTCGTTCGCGAATAACAACTAGCCAGCTTCCCAGCTGGCTTTCGTAATTTAAACAACCACATTACCATCAACGTGGCAATTACATGGCACATTACGTTGCACATTGCGTTGCAGCTTGCGTTACGAGCCGGTGCAACGTGGCTTGACTGTGTTCCATGCCTTGAGCTTCCCAAGGCAGAGATTCAGCGTCCAGGTGTTTGTATCCTGGGAGTCGGCACAAGGTGCGGCACAAGTCGTATTGCAAGTTGCAACTTTTTGCGACAGGCTGGCATTGAATGGAAGATTCTTATGTTGCTAAAAGTGCCATACCATTGCATCTGCCATTTCTCTGCTGGTGTTTTGAACCAGATTGAATCGAACTGTACAGAAACCATGTCTGAAACCGTCCTCGATGTGAACCCACATGTAAGGCCGGCGTCGAAGGCACTGCTTCAGCTGCCGAGTGGCAGCAAACCTTGAATAAATTCGGTTTGTCATTTCAATTCATTGAAGCCAATCGCATTTTGAATGACATGTTTTCTGTCACGTTCATAGGAACAATGTGGAACAATGACAACTTCTCATGGGGTCATCTCCAATTTTTTCGAATATCATTATTTCCACATTATCATAAACGTCTTTGGGTAAAGCTAAACCACACCAAGCTTCAATGCTGTCTTGGATTCGCGCGGTACGCTGGGACAGCCATTCACATACAAGACCAGCTCCTTCAAATTTCAATCTCCAAAAGCAAACAGCTCTCGAAATTCCACAGAAAAAATTGGGGGGGGGTGTGCAGTAGTCACATGGTGAGAAAACAAGCCTCAACCTACCCTGCAAGCTCCTCCAAACGAAGCTTCAACAATGCCTTGTTGCTGACGCCCAACTCGATGTCTTCTAAGTCTGGAAGGTCTGACAGCCACAGCTCCAAACGTCTCAAGGAAGGGCAAAGCAAAGCAGACAAGCCAGAAATGCTTCTTAAAGATCCTGCGAAGCGAATCACTAGGGTCTGAAGGGCGTTTCCGAAGGAAGCACCGGAAGCACCCGCTAGATCATCCAAACGCTCCAAACCAGTGTAGGCAAGATCGAGCCGTAGACTTTGCAGTTGGGATGGCAGGTTATCCATGAGAATACGCAAGTCCGGGTCTCGGAAACTGTGGCAGCCTGTCAGTGACACTTGGATGTTCTTTCTTTCTGCATCTGACCGTAGTGCTTGCCACAGGCTTGATGGGGCTTGCGCTTGTCCGTTACGATATGACTGCTGGATGCTGGTCAGTGCAAAGTGGGAGGCTAAAGCTCTGTTGACGGCATCATAGCGGGGGTGCTGCGTTGGAAAAGGCGTGTCCAATGCCCATGTCCTGGCTCGCGGACATCGCACGGAGTTCAAAATCCGTGTCTTGTCCTCTTCTTTGGACGCTTGTGCTGCAGCAATGTCAACGCTGAGACCTTTCTGAAGCAAATCCATTGGAAAGGATTGCTCACGGCGTGACTTGCAGAGCAAACCCAAGATGGGGAGAACCCGGGTCTCAGCACCGACTAAGCCATCAGTGATGACATGGGCAACATGGCAAAGATCTGTGGCAGCAACATCAAGTAGCAAAGAGTTGGTGTCCCGTTCCTCCACCTCATGTCACATTTAGCCATAACATTTGAAGATTGAGACCTGAAATTTTTGGGAAGTTCTAAGAATTTCACAATCGAAGAACTCACAGCTCAATATGCTCAATGAGACAAACTGAGCGCCAGGCTGCAATCGATTCCTCAAAGCAACACCAAATCCTCGTAAATGGTGTCGTTGTTGTTGTTGTAA
Source organism: Cladocopium goreaui (assembly GCA_947184155.2). NCBI lineage: Eukaryota > Dinophyceae > Suessiales > Symbiodiniaceae > Cladocopium > Cladocopium goreaui. The sequence goes on along the minus strand of CAMXCT020000221.1, from coordinate 42,719 downwards.
GCGGACGTCAACCTGCTCCTCACCGAAGTGAAGTAGTTAAGACGCCATAGTATGCCATCTGCGAGAATCAAGTTCCCATACTTCTCCAAGCAAAACTCAAAGGAAGCGAAACCTGCCTGAAATAAAAAAGAAGTAAACACAGTGCGCCAGCTAGCATTCCGCATGGAATGTTTGTTGATCAAGTACGACTTGCCAAAAAGGTAAAGTCCGTAGCCTCTGCAGACGCCAAACTGCTGCAGCCCAAGCCACGGCTCGCTGATGTCGCTGCACAGCCGCAGCGATCATGGAGCGTGAGTCACGCAACACCTCACCTGCCTGAGCATCGGCTGTCGCATTGAGAACGCGGCAGAGATGAACATCAATCCAACCATCTGGTGGTGTCCAGTCAGGCACCTTGTTGTGAGAAGGGATCCAAGTGCAAACAGTGCCCTGAATCAATAAGCCGCTGATCCGCTGCCAGAAAAGCGGCAAGTCACCCTCCCAACGGCCAGTGCTAATGCCTCGCTGAAGCCGCCGCACCAAAGCCTGATTGTCAATCAAGAGCATCACCGGTCTGTTAGCTGCAGAAGAGGCTAAACAAGCTTGCAGAAGAGCAGCACGCTCACCTGCAGCAGGTGTTTGCTCAAAACCAGTCACGGCACCTTGAACAGTGGTGCCTGAAAGTGTCGAAACCGCCCAGCTAGCTCTTTGCCATCGATCACAGGAAGTAGCTATGATACAACTGCCGTCCAAACCCAAGGTGGGTCGCTGAAGAGGATCGAATTGCTGAATAAAAGTAACCAAAGCAGGATCTGCAACCATGTTGGAAAAAGGCAACACAGGAGGAGCATCCACAAGTGGAACCAGCAAACGACGTTCAGTAGCGCTCCTGAACTCACCATCCCATGGCTGCGCTTGGCAGTGAAAAGTGAGATGTTCTCGATCAGGAGACCGCAATCCACATTCACAACTCAAAGCAGAACCAAAGCGCTCTGTGACCCTGCCATCCACTGCAGCACCAGTCAAAACCCTGCGACTGTAGTAATCCATGCCTAAAGCTGCATTTGCCTGAAAAAGGAAAACCGGCTCCTTGCCGTTTGGCCATCGACCATCCGTTTTGGTGTCTTTAGTCCACAAACCAACGAGCCATGAATGGATAGCGGCCTTTTGCAAGCTTTTCAAAGACATCCACCCAGGTTTCAAAATCCCAGCAGGCGTGTGCCACAGGCCATCGTCAAGTCGCCATTTCCAATCTTTGAGCACTGCTTTCCAGCGAGGAGCAGGCGAGGTAGCTGCAGGCAACCCTTGGGCACGGCGGCATTGCCGATTCCATTCCGCCCGGGCGGCGGTGAACTGGAGCGCAAACATCGGATGTAGTCTTGCAGAACCCAAAGAATTCCAAAAGAGCAGCCGGCTCCTACCTGGAGGAGCCCTTCGACCCCAAAGTGCAGTTTCGATCATAGATGTCCATGTTCGAATGGTTCTTGCACTGAAGTGATGAAAAGCACCGGACCAAGCAAATAAAGATATCACCAACTTATGCACCAATGCAATGCGAGTGCCTAAGTGCTGTGCTGCCAAACGAATTTTGAGACACCGTCGCTGAATGTTGTCACTGACAATATCCGCATCAACACAAGAACTGGGGCGTGACAAATTGTATTGAATGCCAAGCAGTGTGAAAGTATCCGCAGGTACACCTACTAAATCTTTCTTCTTGCGCACCTTGGCAACCAGATGCGGTTTGGTGGCGAAGCTAGCCAATTTGTCAGGGTGAAGTTCGAAGCCGAGAATAGCATCGGCTTGCGCTCCCGCAGTCATGGCGTTGATGACCACTTCAAAACTTTGACAACCTTGTTTCCACATGGTGCGATCGTCCAAATAAATAGCCAAAGAAATCCTTGGTTCCTGCCGTTTGACAAACCTCACCCAAACTGTCATCAAAGCGTTCAGTAGCGCAGGGCTGGCTGGACAGCCTTGCAACAAACCCCGTTGAGCAATAACCGGATGAGGGTGATAAGAACCTTGCCAAGCAAACCAACGACGCTGTTCACTGTAAAAATCAGCGAGTAAATCACAAATTGATGAGGGAGCACCGAACCATCGCCACACTTTAATGGCTGTCTGAGGGCAAACTGAATCAAAACACTTGCGAACATCAGCTTTGCACCCGACCAAATCGACACGAGACTGCTTTGCCGCGCTGACAGCTTCGTAGAAACGTTCATGGACTTCCATGATGCCCTTGCCTGGTAGACCACCAAAAAGTTCGGGCGAAGCCCATTCCGCAATCCAAGGCTGTAATTTTTTCAGAGTGGCACTCATGCAAATACGCCACAGGACAGTGACAATGGCTAAAGGGCGCATGCCACCAGTAGCTTTTGGTAACAAAGCAATTCTAACATCTTTCCACATCGCAGGAACACAGCCATGTCGCAAGCAAGCATCCCAAAGAGCACCGACCTGATCCCAAAAAGCAATGGGAAGATTGCACAAATGGAGAGCTGTCCAGGCATCCATGCCCGGAGCCTTGTCCTTCGCTTTGAGCGCAATCCGAACCAATTCAGAACCACTAACCTGAATACAGTCATCCGGCAATGGATCGCTTGCAGAGCCAATCTGAGAGTACAACTGGTCCCCCAGATTCAAATTCGGAAGCGACCCTGGATTCCAATACCTCTCCCAATCCAATGCTGCGCACTTGGCCCTATCTGCAGGTAGAATGGGGCCATCAAAACTTGCAGTAGGACTGGCGGGCGGCACCTGTTTGACCCACCTGCCTAGTTTGGTGGCATTTTCCTGCACGCTGTCCTTCCACGCCTCCAAGCGTAACTTGGACGCTGCTGTAGCTTCTGCATTTGCCAATTCTAGCACTGCACTAACCAACCTGGGGTCATCCAAAGAGAAAAAAGCCAAAGAATGATGTAAATGAGGGCCATCACGAACCAACTTCTTCTCCAACTCTGGCAACGGGGCCTTTTGGTACTCCACCACTCTTCGTGCGAAGCGTCTGAGCTTGCGCTCTTTCACTGTTTGCAAAGAAGGCGCTTTTGAAGACGGAGGACTGGCAATTTGCTGCGGGCCCTGGCGCATAGCACGACCAGTTTTGCCACGTGCGAGAAGAAGAGATTCTGCGCAGTTGCTAAGTAAGGTCCAAGCAGAGTCCACGTTGCCTGTACTCAATGCATTTCCAAAATCGTCACATACTTCTTCCCAAGCACTTAGCCAAGAAGCTTCAGCGACCTTTTCAGAATGCAAAGGGGCACCAACTGGGAGAGTCCACGGTGTGGATAATGAACCAGGCACATGCAAGTTGTAAACCACCGCGTCATGGTCAGCCACGCCAAGATGTTGCTCCCTACCAGTAATAATTAACCGAGGAGTGCACAAGCCATAGTCAATGACCACACCTGTATAAACACCTGCAGCAGTTCGATGTGTACCACCTAAAACACGATCTCCGCAAACCAGCTCATCACAGGACCGCCACTGTCCAGTAGCCAAAACGTTAGAAATTGGCCAACAATGAATTTCCAAATTGAAGTCACCCATGATCACTGTATCTTCACCACAAGCAGCAACAAACTCGAACAGCGCACCCAGCGCACGGCTGGCAGCTGTGCGATCTGAAGCATGTAAGTAAACATTGATGAGAATCAACGGCCTTTGCTGAGGTCTATAGAGTTTGACGGCCATGGATCTTTCCACAGACACCATGTCGACAGGAAGGGCCAAGGCCTCAGCAGGCCACTTTGTTAGAACCAATGTACCACCTTCCACTACATTTTTCGAATTTCTTCCTTGAGGGCCAGGAAAAAGTTGCCACCCGCGTGCCTTGACGGCACGAGTCACAGCATTCCAGCTGTGATTGTTAACTCTAGTTTCTTGAAGACACAGAACATGTAAATTCTGGAGCTGAGCAAAGTCAAGCACACCACCCAAGCGGCCTCCCAAGGACCGTACATTCATAGTCCCCAACCGCATAGTGCTGTCAGAGCCCGTCATGGGTTCTGATCCACAGCGCCATCCTGCTGCAATCCCAAAATGTCCAAAGCTCGCGAAGCAGCTCGCTGTCTGGCACTTGGAGCCTGAGCCGCAAGAGGCACCAAAATATCCCTCTGGCCCTTTCGAAACTTAGTCCAAACCATTTTACGAGGACACTGACTTCCTGTAAGCCGTCTGATGTTGTTGACACAACGCTTGCAATGCACACAAGCAAAACGCACCGTAAAATTGGCAGGCCACACAATGGCCTCAATCTGATGCGTGCTGTCTGCTGCAGTATCAGTGGTGCGAAATGCTCCAGAGTCGATGATTTCCAAAACTGTGCGGGCACCCTTCTTGAGGTCATCGCTGATGTCTGCATTTTTGAGGCACGCACGCAATCTTTCCACCAACTGCTTTCGTTTGGGCCCTTTGCTGGAAGCATACTGTTCACAAGCAATCTTTGCCAAACGCTTCGCTGTCAAAGCCATACTGCCACAAGTTTTGCAAATGACGTAAGACATTCCAACTCTTTTCTGTTTGCCATTTCCTGTGGCTGGAATGGTAACGAAAGTGGGGTCATGTGCTCCAGCATCGCCACGCTTGAAGCCAAGCAACCTTCGAGCCACTGCAGCTGCACGCACCTGGCGCGTGGCTTTGCTAGCATTCTCCCGTCTGAAGCTGCTGTCCTTGTGGAAGAGCTTGGCATCCGCCTGAGGATGTTTGTCTTCCCTATGCTTGCGGATGACGCTGTACACTTGGCCAGGTTTGAGGTTGTGATCAGCGGACAAGCCAAGTTTGCAAACAGGACACTTCCAGCTATAGACTCCTCCCTTCTTGACCGCAGACAGCGCAGGCAACGTGTTTTTGAAGCCGATTTTCAACTGTTCCTTCTCATCGGGATGCCAAGCATTGATATGAGCTCTCTTCTTGTCAACCCATCCTTTGCACACCCCAGTGGAAAAGTCACACAAAGGGCATGTCCACTCAGTACGCTTAGTGCGTCTGGACGAAGCACTGGCTGCGTCTTGTCCTTCACTGGCTGCACGTGGCGTGCACGGACCCCGACCCGAAGTAGCAGCCGCAGGGGAAGAAGAATTCTTGCGCTGCTCTGACAAAGTAGAGGCGGGCGCGGGGCTAGCACACCTTCCACGTTTATTGTTGCTATGAACCAGTGACGGCAAAGCTGACAATCTGGTGGCACCAACTGAAGTAGCGCCACATTCCGATCCTCCACCTCTGTTGCCCTGCATTGGACCATTTGCGGCCTGAGTCAAAACTTCAGGAGGGAAAGCACCTTCAAGTCGTTCATAGTGCTTTGAACGAAACCACAAAGCGATGGGAGCACCACCCTTGCCACGACCATTGTAAATCTCCGGAACCCCACGAGGTTGGAAGACAATGATCGGGCGATCGTAGTGCACAGCCGCAGCAGAAACTTCAAGAGCACTGCCCCAAGCACCAATCTTTGAGAGCATGGTGAGATAGCTCTCCCATGATTCGCAAGCATTCTCCGCCTCTGTTGGCTCCTTGCCGTCCCACCAGGGCTTGTAACGACCCTGGTGCTTGGTCAGGTGGGTGACAACGCTTGCACGCACATTCCTGGCTGTTTTTCCGCCCAAACTTTGAGCAAGGGCTTCAAAAAGACAGTTGCCGTCAGCAGGGATGCTTTTCACCTTCATATTGTGAGGGGGCTTGGGTTCCCCCGCAACACGCTTGGCCGGAGGACTCTTTTCAGGAGTACTGACAGTTCTTTTTGCCCCAGCGGGTTCTCCAGCATTGTCCATCTTTGCGTCCGACTTGTCCTCGTCCAAATTCTCAGCAGGAACCTTCTCAGCCCCTGCAATAGTCACTGGCTTTTTGACTGGCGTTCCCATGTAGAAAGATTTGCGAGGAGCAGGCGTGGCAATCGCCTGCCATGCATGGCTCTGGTTATAACTGACCCTTCCATTGCTAGCCAGTTTCATGGTATGTGTTCTCTGCCGTCTTTGTCTTGGAGCTTCAACAGCTACAATGACTTTTTCGCCAGCCTGAATTTCAATGAAATCCATATCCTTTTGAGCATTGGCCTGCACCCACCATTCCACTTGTTTGCCCACAGTTTTCCGGGACAACACCTTGAGTTCAGTCAGGCCAGCACGTGTAAGTTCCTGAGTCAAGGTACTAGCCGCCCAATCTCGCGGAACACCAGTGACGCGCCAAGCTCTGGCCTTAGGAGGAGGCTCGGCGCTCCTGGGCTTACGTACTCCCAGTCCATTCCATCCCCGGGCAATGCCCAGGTCACCAGCCATGGACTGAACCTTCTGCAAGTAGCTGGGCCCATCAAGTTCAGAACTTTTCTTGACCCACTCAACATCGCAAGATTCAATCACGGAGTTGTTCCATTGCAAAGGCATCATCCGGAATCGTGCAACCGGATATCGGGTTAATTCCCGCGCAGCCATGCCAGGTCATAGCTGCGCCCCCCTCCCGGGGTAAATGGTGTCGCCTGTGTGTCCAGAACCAGCAACACCCCACGGCATAGCCTCATTGCTTTGTAAAATGAAGTTTTGCGCGGGTTGTTGGAAATTGCTTCCTCCAAGGCATGCTGGTTGTTCGCGTAGGCACATACCCAGTATGCTGGAACACGGAGCTCTCGAAGGGTTGAGTGGCGGCGGAGGCACGTGAGAAAAAGGTGTATGGGTTCAAGCCATGCATGTGAGACAAACCACAAAGGAATCTGAGCCTCAGGATTATCTGCCACAAGCCTCAGGATTTGTCAAAGCACTGTTTGCTCGAAAAAAAACGAGGTTTCCCTATCTACATATATTTTACATTGCTTGATCATCACTTTCCTGTTTAATGTGCCGTTCATCTACGTATCCCAATTTTGGACACGCCCAAAATGAAGAGTTTGAACCATTTGAAGCCACAAGCACCATCTGATGTTCGAATACATGTCTTTTCGCGTAGCACACTTGCTTTCAAAAGAAGATGGAAGCCACGAATCCGACTGTATTCACGTTCTTGGACTACGATTGAAAACCTCTGCAATAGGAAAACAAACCTTTTTTTCATGCATCGTGTGCGCATATCGTCTCAGCGAAGGCACCTGATCAACAGTTCACAAGAGACAACTAATGCACAAAGACACGGATAGAAAACATCGCTTGAAGACAATACATATTTCCCCTGTTACCAGTCTGCAGTGTGGAGTGGAAAGTGTGGAGGAGTGTGGAATGGAAAGTGTAGAGTGTGGGGAGTGTGGAGTCTTAAGTAAGGAGTGTGGAGTGTAAAGTGTGGAGTGGGAAACATAGAGTGTGTAAAGTATAGAGTGTGGAGTGTGGAGTGTAAAGTGTAAGACATCCCAGTACTACTTTGTACAAAGCTTGCACAAAGTCCTTCCCAGTACTACCTTGTACTACAAAGCTTGCGCAAAGCCCTTCCCAGTACTACTTTGTACTACAAAGCTTGCACAAAGGACTTCTCAGTACTACTGTATATACTACAAAGCTTGCACAAGGCACTTCCCAGTACTACTTTGTACTACAAAGCTTGCACAAAGCACTTCCCTGTACTACCTTGAACTACAAAGCTTGCAAAAAGGACTTCACAATACTACCTTGTACTACAAAGCTTGCACAAACTACTTCCCAGTACTGCGTTGCACTACAAAGCTTGCACAAAGGACTTCTCAGTACTACTGTATACTACAAAGCTTGCACAAGGCACTTCCCAGTACTACTTTATACTACAAAGCTTGCACAAAGTCCTTCCCAATACCACCTTGTACTACAAAGCTTGCACAAAGCACTTCCCAGTTCCTGTGTACTACAAAGCTTTCACAAAGGACTTCCCAGTACTACTGTGTACTACAAAGCTTGCACAAAGCTACTTCCCAGTAATACTTTCTACTATAAAGCTTGCACAAAGCGACTTCCCAGTACTACTGTGTACTACAAAGCTTGCACCGAGTCCTTCCCAGTACTACCTTGTACTACACAGCTTGCACAAAGCACTTCCAAGTACTACTTTGTACTACAAAGCTTGCACAAACTACCTCCCAGTACTACTGTATACTACAAAGCTTGCACAAAGCTACTTCCCAGTACTACTTTGTACTGCAAAGCTTGAACAAATCAAGCACTTCCCAATACTGCCTTGTACTACAAAGCTTGCACAAAAGGACTAAGGACTTTGTATTACAAAGCTTGCACAAAGCACTTCCCAGTACTACTTTCTACTACAAAGCTTGCAAGTTCTTCCCAGCACTACCTTGTACTACACAGCTTGCACAAAGCACTTCCAAGTACTACTTTGTGCTACAAAGCTTGCACAAAGCACTTCCCAGTACTACTTTGTACTACAAAGCTTGCACAAAGCACTTTCAGTACTACTGTGTACCACAAAGCTTGCACAAGAAAAACCAAAGACCCGAGACGAGACACGTGGGCGCAGCAAAACCAGCATTTCGTGCGAGACGTCCTCCAATTTTGACACTTTTGGCACGTTATCAAACAGGTTGGAATGTCACAAAGTGCCACGCCTGCCACGCAAAACGACATGACAACCCGCTTGGAAACCTTCGAAAAGGAGAGGTTTTGCAGCTTCCCCCGTAGACACGGAATTAACGACGCGACGACGACGCAACGACGACGCGAAGACGACGCGAAGACGACGCGACGAGCCACTCGAGGCGAACAAGGGTCCAGCCCCCAGACCCCCAGACTATAAACGGGAACCCTTCGCTACGCATTCGGGAAAAAGGAGGCCTTGTGAAGCATTGTTCCTCAAGCCAAGCAACTCAACGTAACTGCACGCTTCATGTGCATCAGTGGCAGCGGTAGCAGGTCCAATAATCCAATCGTTCGCATGATAAAGGTTAAAAGCCTCAAAGCTCAAAGGCCTGCCACGTTCATCACCGAAAGTTTCAGCCCAACGGCCGCATGCCCCCACCATGTTGACCATGGTGAAGACGAAATCCAAAAGCTGCTGTATCTGTGGGATGGTGATGCCACTTTTTTCAGTGGCAATGTGCGAACCATGTCGCCGAGGTGGCGCCAATACCGAGAAATTGGCCAGAACCAGGTCGCAACTTCCGCAACTTCCGCAACTTCCGCAACCACCTGAATTCTCCGCATCGTCGACATGGTCGGAATGGTCAAAGCGGCGGGGGCCGCTGGAGAGCAATGTCTTGCCATGCCACGGCTGATCTGGCAAAGTACTTTGGACAGTTGCGATGACATCTCCTCGCTTCCGCAAACTAAAGGAAATGGACAAGTGGAACTAGGAACATGAACAAAGGTGCAAAGTATATATCTATATTATATAATCATCTCTCAATGTCGAAAAACGCCCAGTTCAATTTCCACAGTTTGATTTGTTTTGCTCCCTCCGGTGACCATTCACCATCTGCACAATTTCAAAAAGCTGTGCCAAAATGTTGCCGCAACCGGTTCTCCTGCTGTGGAATTGTCCACAACGATGTCGACAGGTCCAGTAGCAAGGTGAACTCGTCTGGTTGACATGGCGTCAGCTAGGCTCTAGGCAGATCGAATTAGGTGTCGGATTCGGATGCAGAAGGTGCATGAAAATAGAACACTGGCAGTGACACCCTGCATTACAGAAATTCTCATCCCGCAAACTCAAAATTTTCCAAACCGGCACCCCGGACTTTGCCGGACAAAACTTGACAATATCTCAGCGGGAGTCAAACACGCAACCATTTCTGCATATTTCTGCCACCTGGATTTGTCGCCCTGTGATGTTCACAAAACGAAAACGTCATAACGTCACATGCCAACAGGGCCTTCATGTACCGGACGTGGTGCGATCCCATGCCACCTGCGATCCCACTGTGCGAATGGTTTTGGACATGGCATGGTGACGGCAGGGAAAGAATCCGGGGGTTATCACATAGGGCTGACATAATCTGAATCTTCGTATGGGGGCAGATTTTCTTTGCCATGTCCTGCAAACTACAGTAGAGGCGCTTTCGTTCCTTTCACACTTTGCCCAGATCAAAAAAGGATCTTCCACAATGGCAGACAAATAGCGCAGAAAACCGCTAGCCGATCTCACACACACACACACGTCCTTGACTGCTGGCAGTGAATGATCATGGAACAGCTTCTCAATAAATGCGTCGGGGTCATGAATGCACGCTGAATCATTAGCAGTACTTCATCATGGCATGTATGGTCATCAATCGTAATTGTCCACATTGAGTGCAATTTTTCGTTTCTTTGGCCCAAGATGTGTAGATTGTCATTTTTTGCTGCAACATTACATTCAACATTGCCAGTGTGAAAATTATGAAATATTTAGCCGCCACATATGGCTCCTCAAGTGCATGTTGATACAACGCTTCATAACTATTTGTTTTGTTTGTTGCTTGTGGACAGTATGAACATCAACCTGTTGGTCATGAGAATATGTTTGCGAACTATGTGTCACAAAAGTGTAATGATAATGAAATTGTTGTTTGCTGCCTTTTCATGTTTTTTGCGTTCTTGGAATGTACGATCCATTTTCGTAGTGGCATGTTTGCGCGTGAATTGCACGACCAGTTCATAAATTCATAAAATCGGCGAGCTCATGAAGATGTATCAGCTCAAAATATCAACTATATCAACTAGCTCATCAAATGTGTGAGGTCGTGCAGTTTTTTTTGCTCAGCTCAGGACATGGACAACTCATAAACATCGCTCGTGAAATGTACCAATCGCTCATGAAACCTATGAACTTGTAAAATGTACCAATCCTGCCATCGCTACACGACAAAGTGTACAAAATGAAAAGCGCCCATTTCAGAAAAACTGCTACAGAATGGCAAAAACATGCAAAAACGTACATATTATGCACGTTCGGCATACCGAAAAAAACGTCGGGGTGTTGCAAACTGCTGAATTTTTTTCCAAGTTGGCCAAAGGATTCCAAGACAAATCATCTGAACCTATCTGAGCTTGTCTGCCTCAACTCTGAACATGACTAAACTAACCCTAAGGACAATTCAGTCAAAATTATATGGCCAATTCAAACCCAACAGGGAAACCAATATCGACAAAATTATGTTACCGTTGCCTACGTTTGGTGGGAACACATGAATCGACACACAGTTGATCTTGGGTTTATTCAGTCGAGGGCTGAAGCCACAACAGTTTTCACGAATGTGGACAAATGGATTACGGCAGTTTTCGTGAACGGTTTGGGAATAAAAAGAAAGATAGAAGGAAAGGATAGGAAAGGAACAACTAAAAACATGCAAAAACCAACGGCCCTCAGCGACAAAAAATAAAGTGATAGAGTTTCAAAGAAACATGAACAAGTTCGAGTTCACATGCACGTGCACATGCACGTGCATGCGCATGCATATGCATGTGCATGTGAATGTGTGTCTGCCGATGTTTCCGCAAGAACTGTTCAACCACAAGTGATGCATTGAAGTCCTCACCCCTATCATCTCAGTGCCAAACCGGTGGGCGTCGCTGGGTTCTGCAAGATCTGTAGAGCAGAAACTTTGTCTGCTTGTGCTCTGGAGGCTGACCTGATCATGGCATATGGGAACTTGTTCATGCTTCAGGCCAACTGTTCCCTACCGCCCCATTTGCGAACCTTGAAGTGATGGCACCATCGAAGTTCCTAGCAACCAATAGGTCTACAAAGGGCAATGGTGGCATGGGGAGTGTTGACCTAAGACGTGCTATGTGCGAAACTAGAGGGACGTCCTCTTCGTCTGGCCATGCCACATCTGCGAGCCGCCCCATGGCGCACTAAGACACGAAAAGTGTCCGAACCACCAAAATGGATGCTGAAACCGACCAGGGGAAATGGTTTCAAAAGATTCACTGCCTCATTTTTTTCTCCGTAAGCTGGAAAAATTGTCCCACCACATGTGGATGTTTAAACAAAAATGCGCAAGTTCTCGTAAGGGGCGCACATAGTCAACCAAAACCCCTCAAACCTGATGTTTTTATGCGTTTTGTTTCCTTCGTTGCACTGAATTCGCTGTTCCCGTGGGGCCTCACATGGCCTGGCGTCAGGGTCTGTTTGTTTTAAGTGATTGTCTGCCGACTTTGACCGTTTGATCCAAAAAAAAACGCCGAAACGACTATGCGTGGTTACCAAAAAGAGTTGTCTCGAAAAATTGAAGTCAATTGAGCTGCGGAACCCTACGCTTTGAAAGCATTTGACACGTATCCTTTGGCATGTTTTTACCTTCGGACCCCAAAAGAAAAACGCATTGGCCGCGTGGTGGACCGCAGCTGCTGGAACAATCCAAGGCCACGGTAACTTGAATGTCGAGGTTTTCCGGGGCCTACTGTAGAGGTTTTGCTTCCGTGGCCTTTTTCGCGATGTCTTGTTCATGCGGTCACTTACTGAATTCCAGAATCTTAGAAACCCCTGACCCTCCAACCACAAGGTTTAACGTTGCGTTTGGTCTAACCCCCTTTTTTGTTTACCCCAATGATTTCACTGCGTATCACTGTCTTCTAAACAGCAAAGGCAACATCTTTGATCACATCAAGAATGCAGAATAAACAATACCGGCCTTGAAGGGATTCCAAACACCCCTTCACTTCAAGTTTAGACTTTGAATAACCTAGTTGTATCCATGTAGAAAAGGTTTCGATTCATTTCAACCTGCATAAGTTCAATAATTTCATGTTTTTTCTCTTTTTCTCTCCTTCGTTCTTCCTTCCTTTGTTTCCTTCTTTTTCCTGCTTCTTTTCCTGCTTCCTTTTCTTTGGTTCTTGAATCTATGCCATGGGCCATGGGGTCAAAAAATGCCGACCTTTTCCAAGAGTGATTGCTCGAATCCACCTTGCAATCACATCCATGAATGTGTCTTGCCGGTTTGTGCAAGATGCTCCTGCCAAGACGTGTTCTTCCTTCTGCAGGCATGCGGAATTTAAATTTATGTTCGATCTGAAAATTAGTTTGGTCACACGGGCAAGCAGCTTGAAAATAATTCAACTACTGACATTCATTATTGTCCTTTGACCTAGTGAACGTGGTACCATGCAGTGTGAAGAAAACAACCGTAACCGGATGTCCATGCAGAAGTGACACATATTGCAACGGGGTCACTGAAGAACATGTAAAGATGGGGTTTTTGGTTTGACTGGATCACTGGATCGGTGGAAGCACAATCTATGAATCCGAGGACAATACTCATCGAGGAAAGGCAACAAACAAAAGCCATGAAATCTGGATGATTTCAATGAAGAACCAGACCCTCCACTCCGCACCCTATTTGGCCAAGAGTTTTGGAGCGCGCTGCATCACAAATGACCACACAAATCACTCCAATCAGGGAGTCTCATGGTCGTTGCCGTGAAACCTCTGAAAAGAGAGTTAGAACTGCTACAAGCATGAACCTCATTGTGGTTTCATCGTGCCAAGAACTGCTTGGGGATCTGGATGAATAAGTGAAGTTACATGCAGAAATGCTTGTACAGTAAACAACCACAATCCAAGTCCAAGATCGTCACAATCCAAGTTGCTGGAAACAAGTTGCAGGAGATTTCCTGAAATCAGCAGGAAAACCAGCGGAGACTCTTCTGCAGGATAGTTTTTCTGCAGGAAATTGCAGGCGGATGCAGACAAACCCATCAGGTTTATCGGAACTCACTTTCTTCGCAGCCTGGCCGCATTATGAATGTTTTGTTTCCGTTGCCGTTTTAGTTGCTGTCAAACCTTTCCGAGAAAAACGGTTTCATCCTGCTGAGAACCGATGTGATTGGCTCAGTCAAGTCTTGGAAATTCCTGAACCGTAAGCATCGTCGTAAGCAATGGCAAACTAAGTGAAAATAAAGTAACGAAATACAAACAGGTCGCCCAGCAATTGGCTGAAACGTTTTCCAATGGACTTCCGAGCGCGTGACCGGAACAACCGTAGAACTCACGTGATGCGTTTTCTCCTGGGCCAATTCCAGATGCACCCCGTGATGGGCACTTGCCAAGCCACTCCGGGCTGCAGCTGGGGTGAAAAGATGGGTATAACACTTCAGTAAGCATCACCACAAGTTAAGATTTAATCATAAGTTAAGAATAGTTAAGATATATATATATTTTTTTTCTAGTATTATATAATGCGGGCTACCCTGGGTAAAATCACTAGGGTGACCCCCCAAAATAATTTTTCAGAATTATTCTGAGGTGCTTCAGTACATAACCCACTACAAAATATTTTTTTCCAAAACACTCTAACCATCCCAAAATAATATCCGTTATCACTACCCACCTCCTCAAAATAATTTCTGAAAATTTGCAAATAAATTATTTTGTAGGGTTCTACTATTACTCAAAAACACTTCCCTTAGTTCAAAATAATTTTGGAAATTATTTCAAGGTGGTTTAAGATGGTTTTGGATGATTGAAAAAACAAGTAGAACCACCTCAAAATAAATAGCAAAAATCCCCACAAAATTATTTTGGGGGGTCACCCTACCTATCCTCCCGAATGCACCCGACAAGCATTGTCGGAATTTCATGATTGAGACCATCGATTTTTGGACAAAGAAATCTGAATCGACCCCTTCCTACCCCATAAATTATTTTGGGGGTGGTTAACTACTAAACCACCCCAGAAATAATAATAGCCTAAACTGGAAAAATTAACTTCCCATTGAGTAGTTCAAAATCCAAATTGCCTCGAACAGACAAACCCTGAGATTTACCATGAATTACTTGCTGAACTAATTATTTTTTAGAACATCGACTTAGCATCGGCTTTTGGGCAAAGAAACCTGAATCGATTCCTCTCTCCCCAGAAATTATTTTGGGGGTGGTTAACTACTAGACCACCCCAGAAATCCAAAAAAACCTAACCTTGCAAAACTCAACTTCCCTGGGATGTGTTGGGATTGACGGGATGTGGCTTGAATGAAGTTGGAAATGGCTGCAGATTGATTCAAAGAAGATCCTGACTGAACATGTTGAAATATGTAGTTGAAATTTGATGTAATATGCTGAAATTATTTTGCAGGTGGTTTGCAAGTACCCCCACCCCATGAAATAATTTTCATCATGGGTGTCTGGTAATTATTTTATACAGTTGGAACTATATGAAATAATTTCCCCAGTTCAACTGAGAAATTATTTTGAGGTGCCTTAAGTTGTTTGTTTAAAATTATTTCAAGGTGCTTCAACCTCTGTAGGTGGAAAATTATTTTGCACCATCATCAAGGTACGGGTGCAAAAATTATTTTGCTATGGCTCTTGTCGGGTGATTTTAACATAAAATTTATGTTAAAAATGGAAATTATTTTGAAAAATTATTTTGGAACCAACCCCCACCTCAAAATAATTTCCTAAGGTAGGACGCATATTATATATATTATATATATTTGTTGATTTATTTATTTAATCCCCACCAAAATTGGTTCAAAAGTCCACTGGTAGGTATGCAGCCTTTCAAGTTGGTACCTAGCCTCTCAGCTCGCATCCCTGGCAGGATCACCTCGCCAAGAGGTTTGGATGAAGCCGCTGAAGCTTCACAGGGTAGCACCTCTCGGAACCGACCCTCAAACGGACAAGATTTGTGAGTTACAACAGCTGTGTTCAACTCATGTTACGATGCTGTTACATATTTGTCACTAATGGTTACACTGTTACACTTATGGTCCTGTGCCATTGCAATGAATTCAACAGCGAGACGATATCCAAGCTACATATTGAAAGAACAAGAAGGATTTTGCCATGAACGGGATGCTTCAAAGGGTCAAACAGTTCTAGAGCTAGTGGTCAAGCTTGCTCCCAAATTCCATAGTCGCGGTTCACATGTCCCATCCCTGACACTTCCACCGTTTACCTGTGCAAGTGTGTCGTCGCAAAGGGCTTCCTCGGAACGTGGCACTGGGTCTGGCACCGGCAACCGGCCCCCAAAAAAGCTCCAAGAGAACGAAAACTCCGAAGTTTCAAAGTCCAAAAAGTGCAAGGAGATACAAGGAGTCCAAAACTGCGCAGCTGAGAATCCCAAGGCATGGCATGGTGACGCCCGGCGCAAGCGTTGCCAGATGAAGGTCATCCTTGTCGAAACCCGAAACCTGGCATCGGTGTTCCCAGCACTGGATGCCGGACAGGAACCCTGTGGTGATGCAGTGCCAACCAACAGGAAAAATTTGAACACAAGTGCGCGGTGGTTGGGCAACATATCCCACATGTATGGCAGCCCACTCGATCTCAGGTTTTTTTTAACCCACAAAGTAAACAAAATATCTTCAGCCACTGCCTTCCTTCAGACTGTTGTTGTGCAGCCACACTTTCTGGAGACTCGATAGACCAGCAAAGAGTCCTTCGGGAAGTGCACTGAGCTGGTTGTTGTTCAGCGACACTTGCTGGAGACTCGAGAGACCAGCAAAGAGTCCTTCGGGAAGTGCACTGAGCTGGTTGTTGTTCAGCGACACTTGCTGGAGAGTCGAGAGACCAGCAAAGAGTCCTTCGGGAAGTGCACTGAGCTGGTTGTTGTTCAGCGACACTTGCTGGAGACTGTAGAGACCAGCAAAGAGTCCTTCGGGAAGTGCACTGAGCTGGTTGTTGTTCAGCTCCAACAATTGGAGAGTCGAGAGACCAGCAAAGAGTCCTTCGGGAAGTGCGCTGAGCTGGTTGTTGTTCAGCGACATTTTCTGGAGACTCGAGAGACCAGCAAAGAGTCCTTCGGGAAGTGCGCTGAGCTGGTTGTTGTACAGCCACACTTTCTGGAGACTCGAGAGACCAGCAAAGAGTCCTTCGGGAAGTGCACTGAGCTGGTTGTTGTTCAGCGACATTTTCTGGAGACTCGAGAGACCAGCAAAGAGTCCTTCGGGAAGTGCGCTGAGCTGGTTGTTGTACAGCCCCAACAATTGGAGAGTCTCGAGACCAGCAAAGAGTCCTTCGGGAAGTGCACTGAGCTGGTTGTTGTTCAGCCACACTTTCTGGAGAGTCGAGAGACCAGCAAAGAGTCCTTCGGGAAGTGCACTGAGCTGGTTGTTGTTCAGCTTCACTTGCTGGAGACTGTAGAGACCAGCAAAGAGTCCTTCGGGAAGTGCACTGAGCTGGTTGTTGTTCAGCTCCAACAATTGGAGAGTCGAGAGACCAGCAAAGAGTCCTTCGGGAAGTGCGCTGAGCTGGTTGTTGTTCAGCGACATTTTCTGGAGACTCGAGAGACCAGCAAAGAGTCCTTCGGGAAGTGCGCTGAGCTGGTTGTTGTACAGCCACACTTTCTGGAGAGTCGAGAGACCAGCAAAGAGTCCTTCGGGAAGTGCACTGAGCTGGTTGTTGTTCAGCCACACTTTCTGGAGACTGTAGAGACCAGCAAAGAGTCCTTCAGGAAGTGCGCTGAGCTGGTTGTTGTTCAGCCCCAACACTTGGAGAGTCGAGAGACCAGCAAAGAGTCCTTCGGGAAGTGCACTGAGCTGGTTGTTGCTCAGCGCCAACGATTGGAGAGTCGAGAGACCAGCAAAGAGTCCTTCGGGAAGTGCACTGAGCTGGTTGTTGTACAGCCACACTTCCTGGAGACTGTAGAGACCAGCAAAGAGTCCTTCGGGAAGTGCACTGAGCTGGTTGTTGTTCAGCCACACTTTCTGGAGAGTCGAGAGACCAGCAAAGAGTCCTTCTGGAAGTGCACTGAGCTGGTTGTTTTTCAGCCACACTTTCTGGAGAGTCGAGAGACCAGCAAAGAGTCCTTCGGGAAGTGCGCTGAGCTGGTTGTTGTTCAGCCCCAACAATTCGGGAGTCTCGAGACCAGCAAAGAGTCCTTCGGGAAGAGCACTGAGCTGGTTGTTGTTCAGCCACACTTCCTGGAGACTGTAGAGACCAGCAAAGAGTCCTTCGGGAAGTGCGCTGAGCTGGTTGTTGTACAGCCACACTTCCTGGAGACTGTAGAGACCAGCAAAGAGTCCTTCGGGAAGTGCACTGAGCTGGTTGTTGTTCAGCCCCAACACTTGGAGAGTCGAGAGACCAGCAAAGAATCCTTTGGGAAGTGCACTGAGCTGGTTGTTGTTCAGCCACACTTTCTGGAGAGTCGAGAGACCAGCAAAGAGTCCTGCGGGAAGTTCGCTGAGCTGGTTGTTGTACAGCGCTACTTTCTGGAGACTCGAGAGACCAGCAAAGAGTCCTTCGGGAAGTGCACATACATTTTTGGCCAAAACAATTTAAAGAAGTCAAAACGCCATAATTTTTTATGTGTCTTAATATGCTCAGCACTGAGAAGGCGCACAGTCTTTCAGGAAGTTCTCGCAGGCTGTTCTGACCGAGGTCCAGGACTCGCAAGTTTGTCGCTCCAACGAAGTGTCTCGGTCAACTTTGGTGATGTTGTTGCCACTGATATCAAAATAAATCAAGTGCGGATTTCCTTCAAATAGTCGGGGCGGCAAAACCTTGATCAAGTTTCCGGCTTCCAATTCATAATTTGTCCTTGTTTCATTGTCCCAGCCTGTTTTGCTTCCAAGCAGAAGCTTCTCAAGGGATGGCAGATGGGATAAATGGTCTCCTGAGATGTTGTGGAGTTCATTCCCATGCAGGGAGAGCACTTCCAGCTGCTCCAATCCATAGAAAGAGTCCCTGGCCAGCATGCGGAGTTTTGCCCGGCTGATATCCAATATCTGTAAGCAAGGGAGTTGCTCAAAGCTTCTTGCTTCCAAGCTTGTTATGGAATTATTTGCTAGGGACAACCGCGACAGGCGGCAACCCAAAGGTTTGAATGCCTGTGGCTCAATGCTGGTGACACCAGCAATGACAAGCTGCTCTTGCTGCAGTTGCGCTGCCAAGCTGCAGCTTTGAAGTCGTCCAGCGGAACACCGGCAAGGGAAGCACGTGAAGTCTCCTCTGTGCCCTGGATAAGCATCCTGACAGATCAGCAAGTAGACAAGCAACGCCGTCAAACATGGTGAGTAGATGTACTTCAGGAAGCGTCTCACCCATGTTTGACATCTCACATGGCCCCAGAGAACCTTCGGGCGCGCATCTCTCGCAGCTTCCAACTCAGGCGTTTGCCCTCTCTGAACAGCACGACAAGCGCAGCACACGTGAGCAATGCTCACATAGACTGCCATGTATTGGAGGAACTCTGAAGGGAAAGCGAACTTGGGACTTATGCCTGATGCAATCTGAGACAATCCAAGTTATGAAACGTTTTGCCACAAAACCCTAAACCATGACCAGCCACCAGAAGGATCTGATCGCAGCACCAAATGCATGGCAAGGTGCTGTTGCTAAAGCCCAGCTGCGAGCGCTCTCCAAAATTACCCCAAACAGACACGTTCACGTGCAACTCGGTCGCCCCGATCACAACCATCACCAAGTAGGTCAAAACATATCCTAAATCAAAGAAAACGTCCAGCATCGCACAGCTGTAGCGACACCGCATACTCTCCGGGAAAATGAAGAGCATGTTGGGGTAGACGCTGTTGCAAAATAGTAGCGCCCAAAACAACCAGAATGTTACCTTCAGGGCTTAGCCATCCACCTGATTAACCGTTTAACATCGTTTAACCATGCGTTTGTTGCATATTCATCCAACTCCCTGCCTTCAAAGATTCTGCAACTGAGAGCCTTTGTTGTTCTGCAAAGAGTGCAATGCCACCGAGCAAATGAAGCTTCCCAAACGCCTGAAGCAAAATGGTCAGGAGCTGTAGCAAGGCCACTTTGAACATGTAGTAGGTGCCTTCAACTCCAAAATAGCGGTCATAGACAATTTGTGACAGCTGTCTGCTCTTCCGTTTTTGAGCTGTCGGAGCAGAAAAGCAAAGCAAATCGCGTGCAAAAACCACTACAAGAACTGCATAAGGCCCTGATAAGCACAAGGCATCCCACCATGAGCCGTCAAAGCGTTCTCCAAACGCGACTTTGACAAAGCGATGCTGTCCCAGTTGATCTATGCTTTTGTGCAAGCTGGAAGGGCCGTAGCGAAAGAAGTATTGACACGTGAAATAAGCTGCCGTGATCATAGCAATGAAACGAGCCAGTGACAGAAGCACCGGAAGAAGAGCATCCAAAATCTGTGAGCCGCGAGGCAAACTCGCTATCTCTCCAGAACTTGAGCCCTTTGCATTTGGACCGTCACGTCCTTGCAGCCACCTTCGAGGCTTTGCATCCTCCAAGAGGCCAAAAGCATCGGCCAAAAGGCAAAGTTCACTGAGGTTGCCCTGCAGCCTTGTTAAGGAGGCAACGCAAAGAACGACAGTGGCCAGATAACCTGAGCTTCGCAACGCTTCAGCAACGATTACTTGTATACTAAATGTGTAAGCTAGAGCAAGTTAGGCTGGAAATGAATCAACACATATCAACACATGTATCATCGGTTTCAGCATATTTTATCCACTTAAGAATAAAGGGAAACGGTCCTGCTTTGAATGGCCTGCAAATTCATCAAATGCCGTGAATGACATGCCAAGATATGCCAGCTGGCCGTTCATGGACATCACGATCTTGCTGCATCTCCGCTCCTCTTCTTGGGCAAATCCATCCCACAATGCCACGATCTTCCACGGTTCCTCTTCGCATTGAAATCTTTTGCTTATCGCAAGCCACACCAGTTGAACTTGCTGGAGGGATTCACAATGGATTTCGCAAGAAAGAACATCATGGTCTGCTCCTGGAAATGTGAATGGAGCATGTCCAAATCACAGAGCAACTCTGAACAGATCTGAATAAAACTTGAACACAACTTGACTTCAAGGCTTTTGACTCGTGGCCGTGGCGAGATCCTTGACTCGTTTCAAGGTCGGCGAGGCGCTTGATCTTTGCATTTGCTGTAGCATTCGTCACTTCACCTTCGCCCAGGGCTTGGCGCAGAGCATTCCTGAGGCAATCCCGAGCTACAACACCTGCTATGAAAAGCGATGGATCTGCATGCTCAAGGGGACTGGATCTGATGAGTGATTATGTCCACTGCCTACAGATGGGGCACTGATTATGCACTGATTATGCACCGATTATTCTTGTCACTGCAATTTGCGACTGCAATGGGTCAAAGAGAAGACAGATAGTGACCGATAGTCACTGTCGTGCTGCGGATGTGTATTTTTGAGGCTGCAAAGACTGGAAAGAACCAATTCTGAATGGTCCAAACTTCTCCTAGCGTCTGAAAGCTCAGAAAGTGAATCCGTGCCTGACGGAAGTTGCTTGTCCTTGGCTCATGCATGGGGTCGCTTGCCAAGACCTACACGACCGCTATCAGCTCGACATGCACTTTCTTTGCGAAAACAATCAAATACAAAATGAGAAAAAGTGAAATGCGTGAAATATGTTGAAACCATTTTGAAATATTTTTATCACAGCGTCAAATCCGTTTCGCTTTGTCGCAAATCTGTGTTCGGGAAGTCATCAGCGGAACTTCCAAAGACCAGCGAGAGGTGCGACAAGTTCGCAGGACGAATCGCCTCCAGGGCTCAGAATCCAAATTTCGGACACTGAAAAACTGTAAAACTATGGATTGAGTGGATTATTTGGATAATTTGAAACTATAAACGAATTTTTCGGACAGAGAGTTACTCTTATGCGTTGCTAGAAAGGTTTATCGGATACACTGCAGTACCCTCTGGTAATCTGGCAATGGGTAAGCGGAAACAGCCGATTTCTGGATGGTTTTCCATGGTTTTCCGGCACCCCCTATTTCCATCTATTTCACACGTTTGCCATATTTGGGTTTGATGGGGTGCCTGTGAGCAAATGGCTTCAGAAGCCAACGACAGTTCCAGAGTCGCTCGGCGCATCTGATCGAATCGCAGCAGTGCATAAGATACAGATGCGAAGAGCAGCGAGATCAACACGATACAAATTGAGGTGGCCGACCCTCCCACCAATCGATCAAGGCTCATCCAGAGCACAGGATACCTACGGCTATCAGCTATGGTCATGTGCAGCACCATGTGAAAACATGTTACAACATAAAATATACATGTGGTAATGAAATGTGACCGGCCATTGGCACAGCATGGTGATTCAAGTGCGAGCTGCAAAGAGATGACAATCAAGGCCAGCAAGCCCCTCGATTCGATATCAGCCGTGGCTTGTACAAAGAAAAACATCAGCAGCTCTGCATATTGAAAAACCTCAGAGCGCAATGCCAGCAGAGTCGGAGCTGTTTGGCTGGGGTTGATTTGAGCCTATGGGCCTATGGGTCACAACCTCAACAATGTTGCAGAGCATGTTGCAGACATGTGGTCCAGTGGTTACATACTTTCTTTTCCCAGCTCTTTTTGAAAACTTGAATTTTGCATCACGACATATGCAAACCATGACAGCAAATCTGTCAAACTGTATCCATGGCACGAGATGACATCTGGAGAACGCATCGTGGTAAAATCGGGCAAGTCGATGAGCATTGCAGTATCCATGAGAATTTCCGTGGAACTTCGCTCAGCAATGGCACGGGAACGGATCCTGAAGCAGGGGAGGCCGGGAAAAAAATAGATGCAGCCCGGTTGCGAACGGTTGCACAACGTCTGGCGAACACACCCTCAACCCCCAAATCCCCAGAGTGAAATGGGAACACTTGCTACGCATTCGGGAAGAACCTTCGATAGCCTGCCTTTAGTTCACAGAGGAAAATTTATGAGAAAACATGGTACAACTGGTACAACCATGTACAACCATGTACAACCATGTTTGGCCAAAGACATCCAAAGACATTTTGCCTGCAAATACTCCATTGAACTCAGGGTGTCAGGGAGCCATGCAAACTTGGAGCTATGCATTCCAGGGGTTCCTTGGGTCGAGGTTCGATTTGTGACTCTGGAATCTCGGCCAGCGAAGCTGCGCTGGCAGGAGGCGTGGGTGAACTGAGTGAACCTCTTGCAGCGAACCGTCTGCAGTTCATGTCTACATATTTCTACATGTGGTCACTGATGCAATGAATCTGGCAATTTTGTTGATGACGCTAAGACAGCCATGCACCGCTAGACTGGAGTAACTCAACACAGCCAAGTGTACCCATGAAAGCTAAATGTGCAACCTCTACCTGTACGATACCTGTCGAATTTCTGTTTGGTTCGAAGGTAGCAAGTCTGACTTGTAAACGGCGCTCGCCTATCTCAAGGTGGCTTTGTGAACGACCCACCTGTGCAAATCAAAATGAACGTTGCATCGATCAACAGCTACCAAATGAGTCCAAATCATCAACGGAGCCTTCGAAATATGCCGTTGGAACGAACGAAACAATTATGAAACCATATGGTTCCATTACATTACGTGGCACGAACATGAGAAGGGGGGAACGAAAACCAGCATCCCATCTACCCCTATTTTCCCCCAAAGATTTTTCACCCACAGACTTGTCACCCATATACTTTTCACCCACGGACTTTTCACCCAGAGTCTTTCACCCGTATACTTCTCACCCGTATACTTTTCACCCAGAGACTCTTCACCCAGAAACTCTTCTTGCACAGACTTTTCACCCAGAGACTTTTCACCCACGGGTTTTTCATCCACATACTTTTCACCCACAGACTTTCACCCATATATTTTCACCCACATACTTTTCGCCCACATATTTAGGTTTATACACTTTTCACCCCGAAACTCTTCTTCCGCAGGCTTTTCAAACTTTTCACCCAGAGACTCTTGACCAATATACGTTCTTTTTACCATCAGATTTTTTTCACCCATATACTTTTCACCCAGGGACTTTCACCAATACATGTTTCGCCCACATTTTTTTAAGCCACACTCTTTTCACCCACAGACTTTGCACCCTCAGACTTTTCACCCATACCCGTTTCACTTATATACTTTTGACCCACGGGTTTTTCACCCACAGACTTTTCACCCACGGACTTTTCACCCGCAGACTTTCGCCCATACACTTTTCGCCCACAGACTTTTCACCCACAGACTTTGCACCCTCAGACTTTGGTTGAGGGATCCCTTAGAGCACCGGAAAGTGGATCACGTGGAGCACCGGATCACTTAGAGCACCATGGGATCACTTAGAGCACCAAAAAAGTGGATCACTTAGAGCACCAGAGAATGATACCTTTAGGGCAAAACTTGCGGACACGGGGCTGGGACATGGGGTCAGGCACAGCAACCTCATCATCTCTCTTGCTGTCCTGCAGACACAGGCGCTGCACTGCTCTTTCATGATCAGTTATCGGTGTGGGGTGGGGTGGGGTAATAACGTTCATGTTCCTGCGCACACACAGGCAAGTAACATCTTCGTCAAGTGACTTGCAAGACGTTCCTGATACGTTGTAACATCTTCTTGAATTTCGAAGTAACTTGCAAGACGTTCCTGATACGTTGCCATATCTTCTTCAAGTAACATGCAAGACGTGCCTGCTACGTTGTAACATCTTCTTCAAGTAACTTGCAAGATGTTCCTGATACGTTGTAGACTCTTCATCAAGTAACTTGCAAGATGTTCCTGATACGTCGTAACATCTTCTTCAAGTAACTTGCCAGATGTTCCTGATACGCTGGAACATCTTCTTCAAGTAACTTGCCAGGCGTTCCTGATACGTTGAAAACTCTTCTTCAAGTAACGTGCCAGCTGTTCCTGATACGTTGTAACATCTTCGTCAAGTAACTTGCAAGACGTTCCTGATACTTTAACATTCTTCTTGAAGTAACTTGCAAGACTTTCCTGTAAGTTGCCAAAATCTTCTTCAGGTAACATGCAAGACGTGCCTGCCTAGGTTTGTAACACATCTTCAAGTAACTTGCAGATGTTTCAGCTAAGTGTTAAACTCTTCAAAGTAACTTGCAATTTTGATGTCATGATAGTCGTAACATCTCTTCAAGGAAACTTGCCAGATGTTCGATAGTTGGAACATCTTCTTCAAGGAACTTGCCCAGACGTTTCTGATACGTCGTAAACATCTTAGTCAAGGTAAATTAAACTTGGCGCTAAGACGTTCCTGATCGTTTGTAACATCTTCTTGAAGTAACTTGTGCAAGACTTTCCTTGAAGTTGCAACTATCTTCTCAAGTAACAGCAAGACGTTCCTGCTACGTCGTAACATCTTCGTCAAGTGACTTGCAAGACGTTCCTGATACGTTGTAACATCTTCTTGAATTTCGAAGTAACTTGCAAGACGTTCCTGATACGTTGCCATATCTTCTTCAAGTAACATGCAAGACGTGCCTGCTACGTTGTAACATCTTCTTCAAGTAACTTGCAAGATGTTCCTGATACGTTGTAGACTCTTCATCAAGTAACTTGCAAGATGTTCCTGATACGTCGTAACATCTTCTTCAAGTAACTTGCCAGATGTTCCTGATACGCTGGAACATCTTCTTCAAGTAACTTGCCAGGCGTTCCTGATACGTTGAAAACTCTTCTTCAAGTAACGTGCCAGCTGTTCCTGATACGTTGTAACATCTTCGTCAAGTAACTTGCAAGACGTTCCTGATACGTTTCTTCGTCAGGTAATGCCGAAAAGCGGATCGCATCGAATGTTATCGCGTGCTTCAGCGACATATGAATGCATCCATTTATGTGTCTATATGCCTCTGCGCATACAGTATATGGAACTCTAGCGCTATGTATCTCTTATGTCACTTTTCGGCGTTCCAAGCGATCCACTTTCTGGCGCTCTAAGCGATCCACTTTTCGGCGCTCCAAGCGAACCCCCGACCTCAGACTTTGCACCCTGAGTGTTTTCACCTACATACTTTTGACCCATGGACGTAGAAAACAACCGGACCTATAGGGGGAATCGATACCCACCGTCACTGTTTTGCCGCATGGTACGTTACCCTGCAAAACCATAACTTTCGCACGCCTAAAACACCACCTGTTTACAACTTGAGGCAACTACCTCCCCCGACCTCACTTCGTTCGCGAATAACAACTAGCCAGCTTCCCAGCTGGCTTTCGTAATTTAAACAACCACATTACCATCAACGTGGCAATTACATGGCACATTACGTTGCACATTGCGTTGCAGCTTGCGTTACGAGCCGGTGCAACGTGGCTTGACTGTGTTCCATGCCTTGAGCTTCCCAAGGCAGAGATTCAGCGTCCAGGTGTTTGTATCCTGGGAGTCGGCACAAGGTGCGGCACAAGTCGTATTGCAAGTTGCAACTTTTTGCGACAGGCTGGCATTGAATGGAAGATTCTTATGTTGCTAAAAGTGCCATACCATTGCATCTGCCATTTCTCTGCTGGTGTTTTGAACCAGATTGAATCGAACTGTACAGAAACCATGTCTGAAACCGTCCTCGATGTGAACCCACATGTAAGGCCGGCGTCGAAGGCACTGCTTCAGCTGCCGAGTGGCAGCAAACCTTGAATAAATTCGGTTTGTCATTTCAATTCATTGAAGCCAATCGCATTTTGAATGACATGTTTTCTGTCACGTTCATAGGAACAATGTGGAACAATGACAACTTCTCATGGGGTCATCTCCAATTTTTTCGAATATCATTATTTCCACATTATCATAAACGTCTTTGGGTAAAGCTAAACCACACCAAGCTTCAATGCTGTCTTGGATTCGCGCGGTACGCTGGGACAGCCATTCACATACAAGACCAGCTCCTTCAAATTTCAATCTCCAAAAGCAAACAGCTCTCGAAATTCCACAGAAAAAATTGGGGGGGGGTGTGCAGTAGTCACATGGTGAGAAAACAAGCCTCAACCTACCCTGCAAGCTCCTCCAAACGAAGCTTCAACAATGCCTTGTTGCTGACGCCCAACTCGATGTCTTCTAAGTCTGGAAGGTCTGACAGCCACAGCTCCAAACGTCTCAAGGAAGGGCAAAGCAAAGCAGACAAGCCAGAAATGCTTCTTAAAGATCCTGCGAAGCGAATCACTAGGGTCTGAAGGGCGTTTCCGAAGGAAGCACCGGAAGCACCCGCTAGATCATCCAAACGCTCCAAACCAGTGTAGGCAAGATCGAGCCGTAGACTTTGCAGTTGGGATGGCAGGTTATCCATGAGAATACGCAAGTCCGGGTCTCGGAAACTGTGGCAGCCTGTCAGTGACACTTGGATGTTCTTTCTTTCTGCATCTGACCGTAGTGCTTGCCACAGGCTTGATGGGGCTTGCGCTTGTCCGTTACGATATGACTGCTGGATGCTGGTCAGTGCAAAGTGGGAGGCTAAAGCTCTGTTGACGGCATCATAGCGGGGGTGCTGCGTTGGAAAAGGCGTGTCCAATGCCCATGTCCTGGCTCGCGGACATCGCACGGAGTTCAAAATCCGTGTCTTGTCCTCTTCTTTGGACGCTTGTGCTGCAGCAATGTCAACGCTGAGACCTTTCTGAAGCAAATCCATTGGAAAGGATTGCTCACGGCGTGACTTGCAGAGCAAACCCAAGATGGGGAGAACCCGGGTCTCAGCACCGACTAAGCCATCAGTGATGACATGGGCAACATGGCAAAGATCTGTGGCAGCAACATCAAGTAGCAAAGAGTTGGTGTCCCGTTCCTCCACCTCATGTCACATTTAGCCATAACATTTGAAGATTGAGACCTGAAATTTTTGGGAAGTTCTAAGAATTTCACAATCGAAGAACTCACAGCTCAATATGCTCAATGAGACAAACTGAGCGCCAGGCTGCAATCGATTCCTCAAAGCAACACCAAATCCTCGTAAATGGTGTCGTTGTTGTTGTTGTTGTAAGCGGACGTCAACCTGCTAAATGGTGTCGTTGTTGTTGTTGTTGTAAGCGGACGTCAACCTGCTCCTCACCGAAGTGAAGTAGTTAAGACGCCATAGTATGCCATCTGCGAGAATCAAGTTCCCATACTTCTCCAAGCAAAACTCAAAGGAAGCGAAACCTGCCTGAAATAAAAAAGAAGTAAACACAGTGCGCCAGCTAGCATTCCGCATGGAATGTTTGTTGATCAAGTACGACTTGCCAAAAAGGTAAAGTCCGTAGCCTCTGCAGACGCCAAACTGCTGCAGCCCAAGCCACGGCTCGCTGATGTCGCTGCACAGCCGCAGCGATCATGGAGCGTGAGTCACGCAACACCTCACATGCCTGAGCATCGGCTGTCGCATTGAGAACGCGGCAGAGATGAACATCAATCCAACCATCTGGTGGTGTCCAGTCAGGCACCTTGTTGTGAGAAGGGATCCAAGTGCAAACAGTGCCCTGAATCAATAAGCCGCTGATCCGCTGCCAGAAAAGCGGCAAGTCACCCTCCCAACGGCCAGTGTTAATGCCTCGCTGAAGCCGCCGCACCAAAGCCTGATTGTCAATCAAGAGCATCACCGGTCTGTTAGCTGCAGAAGAGGCTAAACAAGCTTGCAGAAGAGCAGCACGCTCACCTGCAGCAGGTGTTTGCTCAAAACCAGTCACGGCACCTTGAACAGTGGTGCCTGAAAGTGTCGAAACCGCCCAGCTAGCTCTTTGCCATCGATCACAGGAAGTAGCTATGATACAACTGCCGCCCAAACCCAAGGTGGGTCGCTGAAGAGGATCGAATTGCTGAATAAAAGTAACCAAAGCAGGATCTGCAACCATGTTGGAAAAAGGCAACACAGGAGGAGCATCCACAAGTGGAACCAGCAAACGACGTTCAGTAGCGCTCCTGAACTCACCATCCCATGGCTGCGCTTGGCAGTGAAAAGTGAGATGTTCTCGATCAGGAGACCGCAATCCACATTCACAACTCAAAGCAGAACCAAAGCGCTCTGTGACCCTGCCATCCACTGCAGCACCAGTCAAAACCCTGCGACTGTAGTAATCCATGCCTAAAGCTGCATTTGCCTGAAAAAGGGAAACCGGCTCCTTGCCGTTTGGCCATCGACCATCCGTTTTGGTGTCTTTAGTCCACAAACCAACGAGCCATGAATGGATAGCGGCTTTTTGCAAGCTTTTCAAAGACATCCACCCAGGTTTCAAAATCCCAGCAGGCGTGTGCCACAGGCCATCGTCAAGTCGCCATTTCCAATCTTTAAGCGCTGCTTTCCAGCGAGGAGCAGGCGAGGTAGCTGCAGGCAACCCTTGGGCACGGCGGCATTGCCGATTCCATTCCGCCCGGGCGGCGGTGAACTGGAGCGCAAACATCGGATGGAGTCTTGCAGAACCCAAAGAATTCCAAAAGAGCAGCCGGCTCCTACCTGGAGGAGCCCTTCGACCCCAAAGTGCAGTTTCGATCATAGATGTCCATGTTCGAATGGTTCTTGCACTGAAGTGATGAAAAGCACCGGACCAAGCAAATAAAGATATCACCAACTTATGCACCAATGCAATGCGAGTGCCTAAGTGCTGTGCTGCCAAACGAATTTTGAGACACCGTCGCTGAATGTTGTCACTGACAATATCCGCATCAACACAAGAACTGGGGCGTGACAAATTGTATTGAATGCCAAGCAGTGTGAAAGTATCCGCAGTGTAAATGGTGTCGCCTGTGTGTCCAGAACCAGCAACACCCCACGGCATAGCCTCATTGCTTTGTAAAATGAAGTTTTGCGCGGGTTGTTGGAAATTGCTTCCTCCAAGGCATGCTGGTTGTTCGCGTAGGCACATACCCAGTATGCTGGAACACGGAGCTCTCGAAGGGTTGAGTGGCGGCGGAGGCACGTGAGAAAAAGGTGTATGGGTTCAAGCCATGCATGTGAGACAAACCACAAAGGACTCTGAGCCTCAGGATTATCTGCCACAAGCCTCAGGATTTGTCAAAGCACTGTTTGCTCGAAAAAAACGAGGTTTCCCTATCTAAATATATATTATATTGCTGGATCATCACTTTCCCGTTTAATGTGCCGTTCATCTACATATCCCAATTTTGGACAAGCCCAAAATGAAGAGTTTGAACCGTTTGAAGCCACAAGCACCATCTGATGTTCGAATACATTTCTTTTCGCGTAGCACACTGCTTGAAAAACAAGATGGAAGCCACGAACCCGAATGTATTCACGTTCTTGGACTTCGAGTGAAAACCTCTGCAATAGGAAAACGAGCCTTTTTTTCATGCATCGTGCGCGCATATCGTCTCAGCGAAGGCACCTGATCAACAGTTCACAAGAGACAACTAATGCACAAAGACACGCATAGAAAACATCGCTTGAAGACAGTACATATTTCCCCTGTTACCAGTCTGCAGTGTGGAGTGGAAAGTGTGGAGTGTGGAGTGGAAAGTGTAGAGTGAGTGTGGAGTGCGAAGTGTAAGACGTTCCAGCACTACTTTGTACAAAGCTTGCACAAAGTCCTTCCCAGTACTAGCTTGCGCGACAAAGCTTGCACAAAGCACTTCCCAGTACTACTTTGTAGTACAAAGCTTGCACAAAGGACTTCTCAATACTACCTTGTACAACAAAACTTGTACAAAATAGTTCCCAGTACTACTGTGTACTACAAAGCTTGCACAAACGACTTCCCAGTACTAATTTGTACCACAAAGCTTGCACAAAGGACTTCCCAGTACTACTCTGTACTACAAAGCTTGCACAAAGGACTTCCCAATACTACTTTGTACTACAAAGCTTGCACAAAGGACTTCCCAGCACTACATCGTACTACAAAGCTTGCGCAAACTGCTTCCCAGTAATACTCTGTACTACAAAGCTTGCACAAAGGACTTCCCAATACTACTTTGTACTACAAAGCTTGCACAAAGGACTTCCCAGCACTACATCGTACTACAAAGCTTGCACAAAGCACTTCCCAATACTACCTTGTACTACAAAGCTTGTACAAAATCTTTCCCAGTCGTACTTTGTACTACAAAGCTTGCACAAAGCACTTCCCAGAACTACTGTGCACTACACAGCTTGCACAAAGCACTTCGCAGTACTACTGTGTACTACAAAGCTTGCACAAAGCACTTCCCAGTACTACTGTGTACTACACAGCTTGCACAAAGCACTTCCCAGTACTACTGTGCACTACAAAGCTTGCACAAAGGACTTCCCAGTACTACTTTGTACCACAAAGCTTGCACAAACCACTTCCCAACACTACCTTGTACTACAAAGCTTGCACAAAGGACTTCCCAGTACTACTGTGTACTACAAAGCTTGCGCAAACTGCTTCCCAGTAATACTTTCTACTACAAAGCTTGCACAAAATCGTTCCCAGTACTACTGTGTACTACAAAGCTTGCACAAACGACTTCCCAGTACTACTGTATACTACAAAGCTTGCACAATGCACTTCCCAGCACTACTTCGTGCTACAAAGCTTGCACAAAGCACTTCCGAATACTACCTTGTACTACAAAGCTTGCACACAAGTACTACTTAGTACTACAACAAGCTTGAACAAAATCATTCCCGGTACGACTTTGTGCTACAAAGCTTGCACCAGAGACTCGAGACGAGACACGTGGGCGCAGCAAAAGCAGCATTTTCGTGCGAGACTTCCTCCAATTTTGACACTTTCGGCACTTTATCAAACAGGTTGGAATGTCACAAAGTGCCACGCCTGCCACGCAAAACGACATGACAACCTGCTTGGAAACCTTCGAAAAGGAGAGGTTTTGCAGCTTCCCCCATAGACACGGAATTAACGACGCGACGACGACGCGACGAGCCACTCGAGGCGAACAAGGGTCCAGCCCCCAGACCCCCAGACTATAAACGGGAACCCTTCGCTACGCATTCGGGAAAAAGGAGGCCTTGTGAAGCATTGTTCCTCAAGCCAAGCAACTCAACGTAACTGCACGCTTCATGTGCATCAGTGGCAGCGGTAGCAGGTCCAATAATCCAATAGTTCGCATGATAAAGGTTGAAAGCCTCAAAGCTCAAAGGCCTGCCACGTTCATCACCGAAGGTTTCAGCCCAACGGCCGCATGCCCCCACCATGTTGACCATGGTGAAGACGAAATCCAACAGCTGCTGTATCTGTGGGATGGTGATGCCACTTTTTTCAGTGGCAATGTGCGAACCATGTCGCCGAGGTGGCGCCAATACCGAGAAATTGACCAGAACCAGGTCGCAACTTCCGCAACTTCCGCAACCACCTGAATTCTCCGCATCGTCGACATGGTCGGAATGGTCAAAGCGGCGGGGGCCGCTGGAGAGCAATGTCTTGCCATGCCACGGCTGATCTGGCAAAGTACTTTGGACAGTTGCGATGACATCTCCTCGCTTCCGCAAACTAAAGGAAATGGACAAGTGGAACTAGGAACATGAACAAAGGTGCAAAGTATATATCTATATTATATAATCATCTCTCAATGTCGAAAAACGCCCAGTTCAATTTCCATCCACAGTTTGATTTGTTTTGCTCCCTCCGGGCAAGACCATTCACCATCTGCACCACAGTTTCAAAAAGCTGTGCCAAAATGTTGCCGCAACCGGTTCTCCTGCTGTGGAATTGTCCACAACGATGTCAACAGGTCCAGTAGCAAGGTGAACTCGTCTGGTTGACATGGCGTCAGCTAGGCTCTAGGCAGATCGAATTAGGTGTCGGATTCGGATGCAGAAGGTGCATGAAAATAAAGCACTGGCAGTGACACCCTGCACTACAGAAATTCTCATCCCGCAAACTCAAAATGCTCCAAACCGGCACCCCGGGCTTTGCCGGACAAAACTTGACAATATCTCAGCGGGAGTCAAACACGCAACCATTTCTGCCACCTGGATTTGTCGCCCTGTGATGTTCACAAAACGAAAACGTCAAAACGTCACATGATGTCACATGCCAACAGGGCCTTCATGTACCGGACGTGGCGCGATCCCATGCCACCTACGATCCCACTGTGCGAATGGTTTTGGACATGGCATGGTGACGGCAGGCAAAGAATCCGGGGGTTATCACATAGGGCTGACATAATCTGGATCTTCGTATGGGGGCAGATTTTCTTTGCCATGTCCTGCAAACTAGAGGCGCTTTCGTTCCTTTCACACTTTGCCCAGATCAAAAAAGGATCTTCCACAATGGCAGACAAATAGCGCAGAAAACCGCTAGCCGATCTCACACACACACACACACACGTCCTTGACTGCTGGCAGTGAATGATCATGGAACAGCTTCTCAATAAATGCGTCGGGGTCATGAAATGCACGCTGAATCAGTAGCAGTACTTCATCATGGCATGTATGGTCATCAATCGTAATTGTCCACATTGAGTGCAATTTTTCGTTTCTTTGGCTCAAGATGTGTAGATTGTCTGCTGATAAAATGTTCATGAATTTGTCATGACATTTTTTGCTGCAACATTACATTCAACATTGCCAGTGTGAAAATTATGAAACATTTAGCCGCCACACGTGGCTCCTCAAGTGCATGTTGATACAACGCTTCATAACTATTTGTTTTGTTTGTCGTTGCTTGTGGACAGTATGAACATCAACCTGTTGGTCATGAGAATATGTTTGCGAACTATGTGTCACAAAAGTGTAATGATAATGAAATTGTTGTTTGCTGCCTTTTCATGTTTTTTGCGTTCTTGGAATGTACGGTCCATTTTCGTAGTGGCATGTTTGCGCGTGAATTGCACGACCAGTTCATAAATTCATAAAATCCGCGAGCTCATGAAGATGTATCAGCTCAAAATATCAACTATATCAACTAGCTCATCAAATGTGTGAGGTCGTGCAGTTTTTTTTGCTCAGCTCAGGGCATGGACAACTCATAAACATCGCTCGTGAAATGTACCAATCGCTCATGAAACCTATGAACTTGTAAAATGTACCAATCCTGCCATCGCTACACGACAAAGTGTACAAAATGAAAAGCGCCCATTTCAGAAAAACTGCTACAGAATGGCAAAAACATGCAAAAACGTACATATTATGCACGTTCGGCATACCGAAAAACATGTCGGGGTGTTGCAAACTGTTGAAAACTTTTCCAAGTTGGCCAAAGGATTCCAAGACAAATCATCTGAACCTATCTGAGCTTGTCTGCCTCAACTCTGAACATGACTGAACTAACCCTAAGGACAATTCAGTCAAAATTCTATGGCCAATTCAAACCCAACAGGGAAACCAATATCGACAAAATTATGTTACCGTTGCCTACGTTTGGTGGGAACAAATGAATCAACACACAGTTGATCTTGGGTTTATTCAGTCGAGGGCTGAAGTCACAACTGTTTTCACGAATGTGGACAAATGGATTATGGCAGTTTTCGTGAACGGTTTGGGAATAAATAAAAGGAAAGATAGAAGGAAAGGATAGGAAAGGAACAACAACTAAAAACATGCAAAACCCAACGGCCCTCAGCGACAAAAAAATAAAGTGATAGAGTTCAAAGAAACATGAACAAGTTCGAGTTCACATGCACGTGCACATGCACGTGCATGCGCATGCATATGCATGTTTATGTGAATGTGTGTCTGCCGATGTTTCCGCAAAAACTGTTCAACCACAAGTGATGCATTGAAGTCCTCACCCCTATCATCTCAGTGCCAAACCGGTGGGCGTCGCTGGGTTCTGCAAGATCTGTAGAGCAGAAACTTTGTCTGCTTGTGCTCTGGAGGCTGACCTGATCATGGCATATGGGAACTTGTTCATGCTTCAGGCCAACTGTTCCCTACCGCCCCATTTGCGAACCTTGAAGTGATGGCACCATCGAAGTTCCTAGCAACCAATAGGTCTACAAAGGGCAATGGTGGCATGGGGAGTGTTGACCTAAGACGTGCTATGTGCGAAACTAGAGGGACGTCCTCTTCGTCTGGCCATGCCACATCTGCGAGCCGCCCCATGGCGCACTAAGACACGAAAAGTGTCCGAACCACCAAAATGGATGCTGAAACCGACCAGGGGAAATGGTTTCAAAAGATTCACTGCATCATTTTTTTCTCCGTAAGCTGGATAAATTGTCCCACCAAATGTGGATGTTTAAACAAAAATGCGCAAGTTCTCGTAAGGCGCGCACATAGTCAACCAAAACCCCTCAAACCCGATGTTTTTATGCCTTTTGTTTCCTTCGTTGCACTGAATTTGCTGTTCCCGTGGGGCCTCACATGGCCTGGCTTCAGGGCCTGTTAGTTCTAATTGATTGTCTGCCGACTTTGACCGTTTGATCCAAAAAAAAACGCCGAAACGACTATGCGTGGTTACCAAAAAGAGTTGTCTCGAAAAATTATAGTCAACTGAGCTGCGGAACCCTACACAGGTTTTCCGGGGCCTACTGTAGAGGTTTTGCTTCCGTGGCCTTTTTCGCGATGTCTTGTTCATGCGGTCACTTACTGAATTCCAGAATCTTAGAAACCCCTGACCCTCCAACCACAAGGTTTAACGTTGCGGTTAGTCTAACCCAGTTTTTTGTTTACCCCAATGATTTCACTGCGTATCACTGCCTTCTAAACAGCAAAGGCAACATCTTTGATCACATCAAGAATGCAGAATAAACAATACCGGCCTTGAAGGGGTTCCAAACACCCCTTCACTTCAAGTTTAGACTTTGAATAACCTACTTGTATCCATGTAGAAAAGGTTTCGATTCATTTCAACCTGCATAAGTTCATATAATTTCATGTTTTTTCTCTTCTTCTTTCCTTCGTTCTTCCTTCCTTTGTTTCCTTCTTTTTCCTGCTTCTTTTCCTGCTTCCTTTTCTTTGGTTCTTGAATCTATGCCATGGGCCATGGGGTCAAAAAATGCCGACCTTTTCCAAGAGTGATTGCTCGAATCCACCTTGCAATCACATCCATGAATGTGTCTTGCCGGTTTGTGCAAGATGCTCTTGCCAAGACGTGTTCTTCCTTCTGCAGGCATGCGGAATTTAAATATATGTTCGATCTGAAAATTAGTTTGGTCACACGGGCAAGCAGCTTGAAAATAATTCAACTACTGACATTCATTATTGTCCTTTGACCTAGTGAACGTGGTACCATGCAGTGTGAAGAAAACAACCGTAACCGGATGTCCATGCAGAAGTGACACATATTGCAACAGGGTCACTGAAGAACATGTAAAGATGGGGTCTTTGGTTTGACTGGATCACTGGATCGGTGGAAGCGCAATCTATGAGTCCGAGGACAATACTCATCGAGGAAAGGCAACAAACAAAAGCCATAAAATCTGGATGATTTCAATGAAGAACCAGACCCTCCACTCCGCACCCTGGCCAAGAGTTTTGGAGCGCCCTGCATCACAAATGACCACACAAATCACTCCAATCAGGGAGTCTCATGGTCCTTGCCGTGAAACCTCTGAAAAGAGAGCACGAAAACCAGCGGAGACTCTTCTGCAGGATAGTTTTTCTGCAGGAAATTGCAGGCGGATGCAGACAAACCCATCAGTTTTATCGGAAATCACTTTCTTCGCAGCCTGGCCGCATTATGAATGTTTTGTTTCCGTTGCAGTTTTAGCTGCTGTCAAACCTTTCCTGGAAAAACGATTTCATCCTGCTGAGAACCGATGTGATTGGCTCAGTCAAGTCTTGGAAATTCCTGAACCGTAAGCATGCTCGTAAGCAGTGGCAAACTAAGTAAAAATAAAGTAACGAAATACAAACAGGTCGCCCAGCAATAGGCTGAAACGTTTTCCAATGGACTTCCGAGCGCGTGACCGGAACAACCGTAGAACTCCGTCACGTGATGCGTTTTCTCCTGGGCCAATTCCAGTTGCACCCCGTGATGGGCACTTGCCAAGCCACTCCGGGCTGCAGCTGGGGTGAAAAGATGGGTATAACACTTCAGTAAGCATCACCACAAGTTAAGATTCAATCATAAGTTAAGAATAGTTAAGATATATATATAATAATATATATATATATTATAATATCATATATATATATTATAAAATATCATATATATATATATATTTAATATATTTATTAATTTGTTTATTTATTGATTTATTTATGTAATCCCCACAATAATTGGTTCAAAAGTCCACTGGTAGGTATGCAGCCTCTCAAGTTGGTACCTAGCCTCTCAGCTCGCATCCCTGGCAGGATCACCTCGCCAAGAGGTTTGGATGAAGCCGCTGCTTCACAGGGTAGCACCTCTCGGAACCGACCCTCAGACGGACAAGATATTTTGAGTTGCAACAGCTGTGTTCAACTCATGCTGTTACGATGCTGTTACGTATTTGTCCAAGTACTAATGGTTACACTTTTACACTGTTACACTTATGGTCCTGTGCCATTGCAATGAATTCAACAGCGAGACAATATCCAAGCTACATATTGAAAGAACCCCAAGGATGTTGCCATGAACGGGATGCTTCAAAGGGTCAAACAGTTCTAGAGCTAGTGTCAAGCTTGCTCCCAAATTCCATAGTCGTGGTTCACATGTCCCATCCCTGACACTTCCACCGTTTACCTGTGCAGGAGTGTCGTCGCAACGGGCTTCCTCGGAACGTGGCACTGGGTCTGGCACCGGCAACCGGGCCCCAAAAAAGCCCCAACAGAACGAAAACTCCGAAGTTTCAAAGTCCAAAAAGCGCAAGGAGATACAAAGAGTCCAAAACTGCGAGCTGAGAATCCCAAGGCATGGCATGGTGACGCCCGGCGCATGAAGGTCATCCTTGTCGAAACCCGAAACCTGGCATCGGTGTTCCCAGCGCCGCCGGACAGGAACCGTGTGGTGATTCAGTGCCAACCAACCGTCGCAAATTTTACCAACAGGAATATGAAAACAATTGCGCGGTGGTTGGGCAACATATCCCACATGTATGGCAGCCCACTCGATCTCAGGTTTTTTAAAGCACAAAGTAAAAAATATCTTCAGCCACTGCCTTCCTTGAGGCTGTTGTTGTGCAGCCACACTTTCTGGAGACTCGAGAGACCAGCAAAGAGTCCTTCGGGAAGTGCACTGAGCTGGTTGTTGTTCAGCCACACTTTCTGGAGACTCAAGAGACCAGCAAAGAGTCCTTCGGGAAGTGCACTGAGCTGGTTGTTGTTCAGCCACACTTGCTGGAGACTCGAGAGACCAGCAAAGAGTCCTTCGGGAAGTGCACTGAGCTGGTTGTTGCCCAGCGACATTTTCTGGAGACTCGAGAGACCAGCAAAGAGTCCTTCGGGAAGTGCACTGAGCTGGTTGTTGTACAGCCACACGTCCTGGAGACTGTAGAGACCAGCAAAGAGTCCTTCGGGAAGTGCACTGAGCTGGTTGTTGTTCAGCGACACTTTCTGGAGACTCGAGGGACCAGCAAAGAGTCCTTCGGGAAGTGCACTGAGCTGGTTGTTGTGCAGCGCCAACAATTGGAGAGTCGAGAGACCAGCAAAGAGTCCTTCGGGAAGTGCACTGAGCTGGTTGTTGTGCAGCCAGACTTTCTGGAGACTCGAGAGACCAGCAAAGAGTCCTTCGGAAAGTGCACTGAGCTGGTTGTTGTTCAGCGCCAACAATTGGAGAGTCGAGAGACCAGCAAAGAGTCCTTCGGGAAGTGCACTGAGCTGGTTGTTGTTCAGCGACACTTTCTGGAGACTCGAGGGACCAGCAAAGAGTCCTTCGGGAAGTGCACTGAGCTGGTTGTTGTGCAGCGCCAACAATTGGAGACTCGAGGGACCAGCAAAGAGTCCTTCGGGAAGTGCACTGAGCTGGTTGTTGTTCAGCCACAACACTTGGAGAGTCGAGAGACCAGCAAAGAGTCCTTCGGGAAGTGCACTGAGCTGGTTGTTGTGCAGCCAGACTTTCTGGAGACTCGAGAGACCAGCAAAGAGTCCTTCGGGAAGTGCACTGAGCTGGTTGTTGTCCAGCCCCAACCATTAGAGAGTCGAGAGACCAGCAAAGAGTCCTTCGGGAAGTGCACTGAGCTGGTTGTTGTGCAGCCAGACTTTCTGGAGACTCGAGAGACCAGCAAAGAGTCCTTCGGGAAGTGCACTGAGCTGGTTGTTGTCCAGCCCCAACAATTGGAGAGTCGAGAGACCAGCAAAGAGTCCTTCGGGACCTTCGGGAAGTGCACTGATGTTGTTGTGATCCAGAAATACTGTGTGGAGCCTCGGGAGATCAACAAAGAGTCCTTCGGGAAGTGCACATACATTTTTTGCTAAAACAATTTTAAGAAGTCAAAATGGCATCATGTTTTATGTCGTGTCTTAATATGCTCAGCACTGAGAAGGTGCGCAGTCCTTCAGGAAGTTCTCGCAGGCTGTTCTGACTGAGGTCCAGGAATCGCAAGTTTGTCGCTCCAACGAAAGTGTCTCGGTCAACTTTGGTGATGTTGTTGCCACTGACGTCGAAATAGTTCAAGTGCGGATTTCCTTCAAATAGTCGGGGTGGCAGAAACTTGATCAAGTTTCCGGCTTCCAATTCGTAATTTGTCGCTGTTTCATTGTCCCAGCCTGCCTTGCTTCCAAGCAGAAGCTTCTCAAGGGATGGCAGATGGGATAAATGGTCTCCTGAGATGTTGTGGAGTTCATTCCCATGCAGGGAGAGCACTTCCAGCTGCTCCAATCCATAGAAAGAGTCCCTGGCCAGCATGCGGAGTTTTGCCCGGCTGATATCCAATATCTGTAAGCAAGGGAGTTGCTCAAAGCTTCTTGCTTCCAAGCTTGTTATGGAATTATTTGCTAGGGACAACCGCGACAGGCGGCAACCCAAAGGTTTGAATGCCTGTGGCTCAATGCTGGTGACACCAGCAATGACAAGCTGCTCTTGCTGCAGTTGCGCTGCCAAGCTGCAGCTTTGAAGTCGTCCAGCGGAACACCGGCAAGGGAAGCACGTGAAGTCTCCTCTGTGCCCTGGATAAGCATCCTGACAGATCAGCAAGTAGACAAGCAACGCCGTCAAACATGGTGAGTAGATGTACTTCAGGAAGCGTCTCACCCATGTTTGACATCTCACATGGCCCCAGAGAACCTTCGGGCGCGCATCTCTCGCAGCTTCCAACTCAGGCGTTTGCCCTCTCTGAACAGCACGACAAGCGCAGCACACGTGAGCAATGCTCACATAGACTGCCATGTATTGGAGGAACTCTGAAGGGAAAGCGAACTTGGGACTTATGCCTGACGCAATCTGAGACAATCCAAGTTATGAAACGTTTTGCCACAAAACCCTAAACCATGACCAGCCACCAGAAGGATCTGATCGCAGCACCAAATGCATGGCAAGGTGCTGTTGCTAAAGCCCAGCTGCGAGCGCTCTCCAAAATTACCCCAAACAGACACGTTCACGTGCAACTCGGTCGCCCCGATCACAACCATCACCAAGTAGGTCAAAACATATCCTAAATCAAAGAAAACGTCCAGCATCGCACAGCTGTAGCGACACCGCATACTCTCCGGGAAAATGAAGAGCATGTTGGGGTAGACGCTGTTGCAAAATAGTAGCGCCCAAAACAACCAGAATGTTACCTTCAGGGCTAAGCCATCCACCTGATTAAGCGTTTAACATCGTTTAACCATGCGTTTGTTGCATATTCATCCAACTCCCTGCCTTCAAAGATTCTGCAACTGAGAGCCTTTGTTGTTCTGCAAAGAGTGCAATGCCACCGAGCAAATGAAGCTTCCCAAACGCCTGAAGCAAAATGGTCACGAGCTGTAGCAAAGCCACTTTGAACATGTAGTAGGCGCCTTCAACTCCAAAATAGCCGTCATAGACAATTTGTGACAGCTGTCTGCTCTTCCGTTTTTGAGCTGTCGGAGCAGAAAAGCAAAGCAAATCGCGTGCGAAAACCACTACAAGAACTGCATAAGGCACTGATAAGCACAAGGCATCCCACCATGAGCCGTCAAAGCGTTCTCCAAACGCGACTTTGACAAAGCGATGCTGTCCCAGTTGATCTATGCTTTCGTGCAAGCTGGAAGGGCCGTAGCGAAAGAAGTATTGACACGTGAAATAAGCTGCCGTGATCATAGCAATGAAACGAGCCAGTGACAGAAGCACCGGAAGACGAGCATCCAAAATCTGTGAGCCGCGAGGCAAACTCGCTATCTCTCCAAAACTTGAGCCCTTTGCATTTGGACCGTCACGTCGTTGCAGCCACCTTCGAGGCTTTGCATCCTCCAAGAGGCCAAAAGCATCGGCCAAAAGGCAAAGTTCACTGAGGTTGCCCTGCAGCCTTGTTAAGGAGGCAACGCAAAGAACGACAGTGGCCAGATAACCTGAGCTTCGCAACGCTTCAGCAACGATTACTAAATGCATACTAAATGTGTAAGCTAGAGCAAGTTAGGTTGGAAATGAATCAACACATATCAACACATGTATCATCGGTTTCAGCATATTTTATCCACTTAAGAATAAAGGGAAACGGTCCTGCTTTGAATGGCCTGCAAATGTATCAAATGCCGTGAATGACATGCCAAGATATGCCAGCTGGCCGTTCATGGACATCACGATCTTGCTGCATCTCCGCTCCTCTTCTTGGGCAAATCCATCCCACAATGCCACGATCTTCCACGGTTCTTCTTCCCGTTGAAATCTTTTGCTTATCGCAAGCCACACCAGTTGAACTTGCTGGAGGGATTCACAATGGATTTCGCAAGAAAGAACATCATGGTCTGCTCCTGGAAATGTGAATGGAGCATCTCCAAATCACAGAGCAACTCTGAACAGATCTGAATAAAACTTGAACACAACTTGACTTCAAGGCTTTTGACTCGTGGCCGTGGCGAGATCCTTGACTCGTTTCAAGGTCGGCGAGGCGCTTGATCTTTGCATTTGCTGTAGCATTCGTCACTTCACCTTCGCCCAGGGCTTGGCGCAGAGCATTCCTGAGGCAATCCCGAGCTACAACACCTGCTATGAAAAGCGATGGATCTGCATGCTCAAGGGGACTGGATCTGATGAGTGATTATGTCCACTGCCTACAGATGGGGCACTGATTATGCACTGATTATGCACCGATTATTCTTGTCACTGCAATTTGCGACTGCAATGGGTCAAAGAGAAGACAGATAGTGACCGATAGTCACTGTCGTGCTGCGGATGTGTATTTTTGAGGCTGCAAAGACTGGAAAGAACCAATTCTGAATGGTCCAAACTTCTCCTAGCGTCTGAAAGCTCAGAAAGTGAATCCGTGCCTGACGGAAGTTGCTTGTCCTTGGCTCATGCATGGGGTCGCTTGCCAAGACCTACACGACCGCTATCAGCTCGACATGCACTTTCTTTGCGAAAACAATCAAATACAAAATGAGAAAAATTGAAATGCGTGAAATATGTTGAAACCATTTTGAAATATTTTTTCACAGCGTCAAATCCGTTTCGCTTTGTCGCAAACCTGTGTTCGGGAAGTCATCAGCGGAACTTCCAAAGACCAGAGAGAGGTGCGACAAGTTCGCAGGACGAATCGCCTCCAGGGCTCTGTTTTTCCAAATTTCGGACACAGAAAAACTGTAAAACTATGGATTGAGTGCATGATTTGGATAATTTGAAACTATAAACGAAATTTTCGGACAAAGAGTTACTCTATGCGTTGCTAGAAAAGTTTGTCCGATGCACTGCAGTACCCTCTGGATCCCTCTGGTAATCTGGCAATGGGTAAGCGGAAACAGCCGATTTCTGGATGGTTTTCCATGGTTTTCCGGTACCCCCTATTTCCATCTATTTCACATGTTTGCCATATTTGGCTTTGATGGGGTGCCTGTGAGCAAATGGCTTCAGAAGCCAACGACAGTTCCAGAGTCGCTCGGTGCATCTGATCGAATCGCAGCAGTGCATAAGATACAGATGCGAAGAGCAGCGAGATCAACACGATACAAATTGAGGTGGCCGACCCTCCCACCAATCGATCAAGGCTCATCCAGAGCACAGGATACCTACGGCTATCAGCTATGGTCATGTGCAGCACCATGTGAAAACATGTTACAACATAAAATATACAGGTAATGAAATGTGACCGGCCATTGGCACAGCATGGTGATTCAAGTGCGAGCTGCAAAGAGATGACAATCAAGGCCAGCAAACCCCGCGATTCGATATCAGCCGTGGCTTGTACAAAGAAAATCATCAGCAGCTCTGCATATTGAAAAACCTCAGAGCGCAATGCCAGCAGAGTCGGAGCTGTTTGGCTGGGGGTGATTTGAGCCTATGGGCCTATGGGTCACAACTTCAACAATGT